>LR138560.1:11879-31039 GCA_900659605.1 Tisbe holothuriae | reverse complement strand
TACATTCCACAAAATCAGCCTCCACAATCACTGCATACGGATGCTGCTTCCTTGCCACTTTCAGCTTCTCCGGTCTCTCCACCCAGAGTTCATTCACAAAGTCAAACTGGTAGATTGTATCCATGTAGGTGTAGCCGTCATTGAGGCCGGCCACGACGAGGAAAGAGTTCTCAAAAGGGACAGAGGTGCCCTGGGCCAGAGGGAACGGGAAGTCGGGGCCTGGAATTTAGTGTCGTCAGAACCCACTGTGAAAGAGTTCCTTCTTCACCTGCCCTCCATGTCATTGTGTCCATGTCTAAAATGGATGAAGTTGAGATCTGATCGCTGTTGTCAAGACCTCCAACGACCACAAACTGGGAACCGGTCGATGTGGGATTCGGGGTCACGCCACAGGAGTGGGCGTTTCTGGAATAAACACTCTCAAAGATTCAGCTCACTCCAATTTTTCACCTCTTGCCAGGTCAACTGTCCAAATGATAAGAACTTTCTAGCCAAAATTGTAACTCATCCAAAGAGCCAACAAAGACTTTTTAAAGTATGTTTGTCTGTATTGACATGATATTTTGCAAGGTGCGTAAAATGTTAATACTCTTTTGAATGCTTGTTTCAAACTCTTTATAGAATTATAACTAACTAATTTGGCACCTTTTGCTTGCTATCATTTGGACAGTATTGTATTGTATTGTATTGTATTGTATTGTATTGTATTGTATTGTATTGTATTGTATTTATTCTCCTTCAGATTTTATACCGAACATGCTCATACGTACATATGATATGTTGTCACAATTCCTACTGATAGGTGATGCCAAAACATAAAGGACTAATATGTTCGAATATGATAAACACGTTTAATGAGCTTGCTGCAAGGAGGTTAAATAGTAATAAGGCGTTGGAATACTGTGTGATCCATGTATTTTGGAATGGAGAACAGATGTAGTAAATTTTCTGCGAACCCGATTTTTCTTACAAGCTCAGCTTATACTGGCTTTTCCTTCATTTGATACCATTTTCTTTTTGTTTTACACAGTCTAATTTATTGACAAATATTTTGTCTTAGGTCCAGATGGCGGTAATTGGGTTGTTCTAAAATTGGTTTGACTCTTAAGGTAGTAAATAATAACTACATCAATCAGTATATTTCCATGACAAGTTCACATAAAAAAGTATATTCAAGGATACTTCTTCATTCCTACAAGGGTATATTCATATGATATAGACATCATAAAGCTCAAGAATCACGATACAACACTACGCAATCATGAACCTAGCAAGGCCAGGAGACAATAAAATAGTAAATGTAATATACTTCAACCAGGTACCCAATCAACAATTATCGTCACATTTCACAGCCCCTCTTTAATCCCAGAAGACTCAATCTCAGCAGCTCCAGACTCCTCTTCAAAATCCGAGACGTACTCTTGCACCTCAAGCTCCTTTTCCTTTTCTTCCTCCTTCTCCCTCCTCTTCCGCCTCTCCAACCTCTCCAGCTTCACCCTCTCATCCTCTTCCCTCTCCCTCTCCACAGTGTCCGAAGCCATCCTCCCGAGCCCGTCACAATACGTCCGATAAAGCTGCTTCTGCGTGCGCAAGAATTGCTCCGTCAGTGTCAACTGACTCTGCAGGATCTCAGCCATGGCCCCGGAACAGTCGACAGAACTGGATGCCTTATTACTACTCCGTCTAACAGGAGGTTGGTAACCTTGAAAGCCTTGGAAGAGCAAATCCTGAGTTGGGTCGAATAGATAGTGACTGTCCTTGAATGCATTTGGTCCCGTTGCCCTGTGTCCCTGAGTCATGTAGGCCTGCTTAGCCTGCGCCAAGTGGAAGGAGCATAGATCGGTGCACATGGCACACGAGTCCGATGAGTACGAGTGCCGTCGGCGGCGATGTGACCTCCGTTTAGACTTGGACCTCCGACGGACGTATTCATATTCATCATCTGTAAAGTCAACCCGTCTGGAGGTCTTGTTTGACTTCTTCTTTTCCTTCCTAATTGCTTTCTCTTCCTTCCTATTCTTCCTCTCAATCGTGTCTTGTTTCACAGGTGGCTTTTCCAATTTGCCACTCTTTTCCTCTTCGAGCTGTTCTTCCTTTGTCACCTCCTCTACATCATTCTTTATCGGCGGGCCATCATCAACAACGACAGAATCAATTTCAGGTGTCAGAGTCTTTTCATCCTCTTCGTCGTGTTGGAGCATTTCAATCTCCTCCTCGAGCTCCAATGAAGGCTCTTCCTTGATGTCCTCCTCTGTCACCGCTTCGGAGACCTTCCGAATGGGGGACAGGTTTGCGGCAAAGTGTCTCGGAGATCTGGGAGACCTTGGAGAGCGTGGAGATCTAAGTGGGGGTTGCAGGTCTCTCATGTCCTTGGCGCCGAGTAGGTCCTCGATCATGAAGGATTTTTGGGATGCCTCGTCCGCCTGGGGCAGGTCGCTCACCTCGGAGGCTGTTAGGATGGAGTGGGCGGAGGCTGCGGATTCATTGCTGATTTTGCGCGTTCTGGAATATTTAAAATTTAAGTGCTCAAGAAAAATGTTGCGGATTACAGGTTGCCGTATTTTTCCTCATGGCCACAAAATGTAATATGATTATAATACATATTCTTTGATACAGTACAGAGCCATCATATAAATGGCTAATTCAAAGCAATATATTTTTCTAGTAACTACTCATTTTGGGGTCATTGTTTTGTCATTTTAAGTAACTTCTAATAATAATGCTTGGAACAAACGACACGTGTTGAAACTTGATCCAAGCCGACTGCATGTTTGATTGTTCGCCACGTCTGAAGCGTTGCAGAATATATTATTATTCGAGGAGGGTGGCACACATGTGCTTCACACAATAGATGGGGAATTATTTAGCGACAGCTAAAGTATTATATAATTGAAACATTATATTTAATTATTCACAGCCTATTTTAAATATAGAAAATAATATCAGATTGATGTCTTTTTATAAAATGGTAACATGCTGTTCCATTGTCATATTCCTCACCTCTGTGGTATGTGCAATTTGAGCTGCTTCTCCTCAGCCTTTCTCCCCAGTCTGGTCATCGCCCCTGGTGACGACGACGGCTTCGGGCTCGTCGGGCTCTTGGTCACACTCATTCTCCGCTGCTGACGCTTCTCCTCGCGGCTCATGCGCCTGTTGGCGACCGCGGCCGGCCGGATCTTCTCCTCAAGCTCGGAGGCGATCTTCTTGAGGTCGGACTCGGGCTCGGTGTCGCTTTCCTCGACGGCAGCGGCGTTCTGGCGCTCCACTTTGGCGTCGTACTTGGCGTTGAACTTCATGAAGGTCGCGAGGGCGGAGCTGGTTTGTTTCGGTGGCTTCGCAGCCTGAGAAAGAAGTTTATCAAAATATAACATAATTACAAGGAGTTCCTCGCATGTTTCTCATTTAAAATACAATGTATTCAAAATAAAGAAAAACTTCATAAAAGCTACATAATAAAAAGGTTTTTTATGAATACCTTAACAAGGGAATTGACAAAGGGCGCATCATTCTCTGGCAACGGAGTGACGACGCTCGACTTTCTCGACCCAGAACCCCCTGTAGCAGGAGCTGGTGGAGCCGCAGTCTCCGAAGGCGGTTTCTTCTTCTTCAGAAACGGAGACTCCTGAATCTCCTCCTTGGCAAACTCCCGGGCAAGGGAGGCCAAGTCAGAGTCCTCCGAGAGCACGAGGCTCTTGTCCGCGGCGGCCTCGGAGGACGCGGCTGTGGCCTCGTCATTCTTTCCGGGGTCCGCGTATTTCTTCTGAACATCCTTTTGCTTCTTTTTCAGAGAGCTCAAATACGACTGGAATGTATAAATAGAACATTTTTGAATAAGCAGAATGCAATCAGCGAGTACTAAAAAGGGTTAAATAGACATCATTCATGTGTGCATATCTGCATGTAACGTACGTTCAAGTCGCTCTGATTCGATTTAATGCCCGAGCCGAGTTTGGTCCCAAGGCCCAATTTAGATTTAAACATGCTTGATAAGCTGCGTTCGAGAGTAGTAGTATTGTTTCGCTGGTATTTGTTGACATTGGGAGTAGCAGCATTTGGAGGTGCTGAAAGTGAAAGCCAATGTCAGGTATGTTCAGGGGCAGGGAGAGAGATAACTAGACAAGGTTTGAAACGCTTTCTATCTGGAAATCGGACAAGTGTAGTAACTGTTCTCATTATGTAACCATGCCGACCATGGTGCTTCCCAGGGCGGTGGGACCGAACGGAAACGTCCTTGAAAATTTGATTAACATTTGAGTTCATACTTGGCCCAAATATGCATACATGAGAAGTTCCCATAGGTGTATTTGAATGGGTTCTTATTCAAATTCTCACAAGCGAAATGAGCCAATCAGGAGACGATCCGCCATTGCTAATGGGCCAATGATATGGGCCCATTGTCCCGACCAGAGTACGTCTCCCTCTTGCGATTCTTTTCCTCTGTGCAGTTATGTTCTTGAGTGCCTTTGCCATGTGGACCAATGAGAATCGTCCGTGTGGAAGTTGTTTGGACCAATGAGCGAACGCCTCGCCCGGTTTTCGGTCCACACACGTCCGTCTGTTTGTAGCGCTGTGTGATTTCCTTGCCTGGCTTTCCCGCGGACAGACAGACCGATGATGAGTCCGTGCAGCATTGGAGAGCTGAGCCTGTCTTGCCTCGCTGGCGTTTTTGTGCCTGCTTTTGCCTGTGTGTCTGCCCGTGTGTGCGTGCAATGTCTGACTGAGCCGAGTGTGTTCGTGTGCAGAGTGCAGCCCAGGCAGCAGCAGCAGCAGTAGCAGGTCTTCCTTGCCCCGCTGGCTGTTGTGGCTGTGTGTGCTTGTGTTCTTTAACTAGAAAGGCGTTTTGAGGGAGTGCAGTGGCTGTAATCGACCTCACTCAGTAGAACGACGCCGTCGAGTGGACATCCAAGCACAAGAGGTGAGATAGAACACGCACAAAGATATACCATAACTGCACCTAAACAGGACTTGGCAAGGGAAGCAGAGCCTGCCTCAAGCCTTAACAGCCTAATCTCCCCCGGCATATTGCCTAAAACCGGCATTTGAAACGCCCTCATTAACATTCTTCCTCTTGCTCTTCCAGGTTCCGTCTCCACCCCACGTCATCACTTTAGATTCCAACATGCGCGTGGTGCTGTTGCTGTCGCTGGTCGTGTCGGCCGCGGTGGCAGAAGTCTTCTTCGAGGACAGATTCGACAACGGTAAGAACATCATCACCCACCTTGTGATGACGTGGACTTGTTGATAATCATGTCGGCTTTCCTCTTTGCTTTTCAGAGGACTGGGAGGACCGCTGGGTGCAGTCCACGCACAAGGGCAGCGACGCCGGCAAGTTCAAGTGGACCGCCGGAAACTTCTACGGAGACGCGGAGAAGGACAAGGGCATCCAGACCAGCCAGGATGCAAAGTTCTACGGGCTGTCGGCCGAGTTCGACAAGAAGACGACCACCAAGGACAAGCCCCTCGTCATCCAGTTCACGGTGAAGCACGAGCAGAACATTGACTGCGGCGGCGGCTACGTGAAGCTGTTCGACTGCGCGCTCGACCAGAAGGAGATGCACGGCGACAGCCCCTACTCCATCATGTTCGGCCCCGACATTTGCGGCCCCGGGACCAAGCGCGTGCACGTCATCTTCTCCCACAACGGCAAGAACCACCTGATCAAGAAGGAGATCCGCTGCAAGGACGACGTCTTCACCCATCTGTACACGCTCATCGTGCAGCCCGACGGCACCTACGAGGTCCTCATCGACAACGAGAAGGCCGAGAGCGGCGCCCTGCTCGACGACTGGGACTTCCTCCCCGCCAAGGAGATCAAGGACCCCGAGGCCAAGAAGCCCGAGGACTGGGACGACAAGGAGAAGATCGACGACCCCGAGGATGAGAAGCCCGAGGACTGGGATGTCCCAGAGCACGTTGCCGACCCCGACGCCACCAAGCCCGAGGACTGGGACGATGAGATGGACGGCGAGTGGGAGCCCCCGATGATCGACAACCCCGAGTACAAGGGCGAGTGGACGCCCCGCCAGATCGACAACCCCAACTACCAGGGAAAGTGGGTCCACCCCATGATCCCCAACCCCGAGTACAACGAGGAGGACGCCAAGGGCGTTGGCAAGTTCGACGAGGTGTGCAAGATCGGCTTCGACCTGTGGCAGGTGAAGAGCGGCACCATCTTCGACAACGTGCTCATCACCGACGACCCCGAGCACGCCAAGACGGTCGGCGAGGAGACGTGGGGCGCCACCAAGGGACCCGAGAAGGTCATGAAGGACGAGCAGGACGAGGAGGCGAAGGCCAAGGCCGACACCGAGACCAAGGACTTTGGAGAGGAGGAGGACGACGACGAGGACCTCGACGACATTGACGACGAGGCCGAGGAGGGACACGACGAGCTGTAAGAACGCTCAGCGGATCCCCCGACGCATGTTGTACCTCATTTTAACTTCGTCATTATCATCCATTCAACAACGCATTCAATCTAATGATATATCATCAAAGCAAATAAAACACAAAGGCGCGCGCAGACGCATAACAAAGACGAAACCATCGAAAGTTAAGTCATTCAAATGGCTCTCGAGCAACACCTTCATACGAGTCCATTGGAGAAGATTTGGGATCTCGCCATTGAGCTGCTAACAGCTCTATGGATCGTGCTCTGGGCCGTCGCTCTCCGGTCCTTGCATGATTAAAACCAGCCAAAGTTTCTAATAAAGGATCCCTTAAACTCATATTTTCTAATTTAGCAGGAGGAGAAAGAAAGAACATTGAAGAGCTTTGCGAACATGTAATCGGAGAAGTTTTTGTAAAAACTCAGCGTGGAGTGAATTTTATTATATTTTTCGATTTCAGTGTGAGTAAAAGGAGAAGAAAGAGTTGACACAAAATTAAGCTTTTACGTTTTTGCTACTAAGAAGAAAAGTTTTGTTATTATTTTTATCAGTTTTGTTTAATGATAATCTTGCTCTCTCCCCAAGAAGAAGAAGCACAATGATATGTTATAAAACGGCATTATTAGAAACCCAACATCTGAGAGTAAAACTTATGTCTAAAAATATCCCATCGGCCTCACATTTATTTTCTGATCGGTGCAAATGTGAATATATATTTTAGCTTTTTAATTTCACCAGCTTGTAAAATATTGCTCCTTCTTCTGATTTTTAAATCTGCAACTAATGAACATGGTGATTATCAAAGAATCCGATTCCACTGTGGAATGATGAAGCCTTTGACCCCTGGTAAAACACTGTGATTATGTACAGCGTGGCTGCAAGATAAGCCCAAGTATGATACAATGGCATTCGAGACCCTGCCAATGATTTATATAAAGAGCATCTCTTCAAAAGTCTCCGACTCTCCTGCTGATGTAACAAAAATCGATAATAAAGATTGCATTAGAACTTTGATTTGGTCACCTGAGCATTACTAATATAATATGAACAAGTTCTCGATCGAATATGCACGGGATATTTAATTATTTTGCACTGTGTGATTCGATTAGAATAAAATTGGGTGGACCCAGCCATAAAGAAATACTACATCGAATTTGCGTGTGGATGGGAAGTACTCAAGGAAGATATATTACTAATATTAGTATATATCTTCCTAGGAGGTACCTCATTTTCTTTTCCGAAATGCATTATCTCAGTGGAAATGTAACTATATCTACTTACATTGCATTAACTTAATTTAGATTTTCTTTGATCCGATGTTGGAGCAAGCAACTTTCATAAACTGTGGGAAACACTTCCACTCTTAAATTTGCACAGAGGTACCAAGCAAGAACTTGTTCTACGGAATATATGGAGCCGACTCGAGTTCTGTGTTTGAGTCTCATTGGATGAACTAAAATGGAACTATTACTTTGTGAACTTCTTTATATTTATCCAAGTTGAGTAACTTGTACATTTCATACAGGGTATAGAATTGATAAATGATCGATTACCGTTCCAGTTATAACTAGTTGCATCACTAAGTTACCTTCTCTACCTTGCGTTGCACCCATGGAACACGAAAACACATTGTTTTTCAGTCCTCCTTGGTTGCACCCGTTACTGCATAAAATACAACTCGTTACAAGACATGTCGAGAAAATTAATTAAATATAACCATTCTATTATTAGTATCATTATATCGACTCAAACATAATTGCATTCTTCTGATTGGTCTGGCTCCCTTTTTCACTCATCCTTCCACTCGGCCTTCCTCTTCTCGACGAACGCCGTCATCCCCTCGCGCCTGTCGTGCGTCCCGAACGTCATGTGGAACAGCCGCTTCTCAGTCGCCAAACCCTCAGCCAGCGCGGACTCGTACGCCGCATTCGTCGCCTGCTTACACGCGGCCACAGCAAACTTGGAGTGACTGGCGATCTTGTCAGCGGTCTTGACGGCCTCGTCCAGCAGGTTGGCTGCGGGGAAAACCTTGCTCACTAGTCCGTAGCTGGCGGCCTCCTGGGCGGAGATGGGGGTGCCAGTCAGGTTCATCTCCATGGCCCGGGACTTTCCAACAGCCCTGGGGAGACGCTGGGACCCGCCAGCCCCCGGGATGGTGCCGAGCGCGATCTCAGGCTGTCCGAACTTTGCGGTGTCGCCGGCATAGATGATATCGCACGACATTGCCACCTCGCAGCCTCCCCCGAGCGCGTATCCGTTGACGGCGGCAATGATGGGCTTCCTGATGTCCTTGATTCCGACCCAGTCCCCGAGGAAGTCGATCATGAAGTTGTTTGCCATGCTGGTGTTCTGCATCTCCTTGATGTCGGCGCCCGCCGCGAACGCCTTCTCGCTGCCCGTGAGCACGATGCAGCCGCAGTTGGGGTCGCGGTCAAAGTGCTTGAGCGCCGTGAGCAGGTCGGCCATGAGCGGCGAGCAGAGCGCGTTGAGTGCCTTGGGGCGGTTGAGCGTGACGACGGCGACGCGGTTGTCGGTGCCGCGGGTCTCGGTCTTGACGAACTCGAGCGGCGGCAGGCTGGACATAAAGCGCGGCGCAGTGGCGAGTAGCTGCGGCCTGGGGGCGGCCAGTGTGCGCAGGAGAGTCGATGAGGCGAGCTTGAAAGCCATGGTGCTGTTGGAAGAGTAACGTTGATAGAAATGAGAAATGTTCGCTATCTCTGTAAAGTGTCTTGGGAAAACTATCAGTCGCTGAGTCGCCATCGTCTAGACTCGGCCAAGGGAGGCCAAATAGGCATAACTTAGGACCCCGTTGGGTTCTTATTAGATGTGTTGTGAGTACCTAACAGCTTTTTTAAGATTTTATTTTATATTACAATTTTAAATGGCACAATTCGAGGAGCATTAACATGCCTTAATATCTTTTCTGTTTCTTATAAAGTGTTTCCATTACTCCATAAACTTGTCAGGGACTCCATTGCATGAAGGAGGTTGCGAGATTGTTTTCAATAATGTTCCGGTGGCATCAACAAACCAATATTAGTAAACAGACCGGAATTGGCAGCTGAGCTTTATCTTTCGCCGAAAATGGTAAGAAACCCGTTAAATACCTCTACTAATTACCCCTAATGACTTGCTTGTCCTCGTTTCCAGTACTCTCTGTACGCCAAGAAAGAGTCCGCGCACGAGGACAGCATCTGGTCGTGCTCGTGGGGCCGCCGACAGCTGTCCTCGGAGCCGACCGCCGGGCCGTCCACAGAGGAAGAGCCGATGGACGCGCCTCCCAAGGAGGGAAATGAGTACGTGGACGTGCTCGTCACCGGCGGGGTAGACGACCTCGTCAAGGTCTGGCACTATGACGACGGCGGGCTCAGCCTCAGGCACAAGCTGGGCGACCACTCGCTCGGGGTCGTGTCCGTAGCGCTAAGCCAAGATGCTAACAGTACGAATACATTACGCCTCTAAAACAACTTGCATACTCATAATGCTGCATTTTACAGTGCTCGCCTCCAGCTCCCTTGACGCCGCCATCCACCTCTGGAACGTGGACACCGGCGCCAAGATCCGCACCCTCGAGAACGGCCCCATGGACGCGTGGACGGTTGCATTCAGCCCGTGCTCGAAACACATCATCTCAGGGTCGCACTCCGGCAAGATTCACTTGTACAGCTCCGAGACCGGGCAGAAGGAGCAGAGTCTGGATACAAGGGGGAAGTTCACGCTGTCAATTGCATACGTAAGTGGCCTTTTAAGCCTTGATACAACTCTAGTTACTTTATGCAGTAAAACACGAGAAGAAAATGTTCGTAAAGGCTCTTAAAGAAGACTCAATTGGTTCATTTTCCTCTCTTCCAGAGTCCTGACGGCAAGTACATCGCCAGCGGTGCCATCGACGGCATCATCAACGTGTTCGAGGTGTCGTCCGGCAAGCTGGTGCACACGCTGGAGGGCCACGCCATGCCCATCAGGTCGCTCACATTCTCGCCGGACTCGCAGAGGTTGCTCACAGGCGCAAACGACGGGCACATGAAGATTTATGACGTGTAAGTTGGGTTTTAACTACTTTTCCCTTCAATATAAACTGATCAGAAGTTAACAAGTGTCGATCAAAAGTAATTTATAATTATCAGTATTGAGCCAGCATTGGGAAATTACATTTTATTTTGCAAGAATTACAATTACATTTGTTTAGAAAAGTCAAGAATTACGTAATTCTAGGAGGAACTACAACAACATAGAACTACATCTGAATTAACTCTAGAATTACATTTTCCATGAAAATTTCAAGAAATACTTTTCAAAAATTATTCTTCATATTGAGTAAATATCTATATGAAACTGCTAATAGACTGCCCAAATTCAGCTTGTACAAACTTTGATCAAGCGTTTCATTGAAACACCAACAAGAATTTCCAGAATTTCAAGTGTCAAATTGTCATTTTCAGAAAAATACATAAGTGTGATTGATTTGACTTGAAAAAAGTTACGTCCTGTATTACAATACAACTGTTTCATCAATGCCAATGATGTGCCCTTTTCAGCGCCCACGGGACCCTCCTTGCGACCCTCTCCGGCCACACTTCGTGGGTCCTCGACGTCGCCTTCTCCCCCGACAACGAGCACTTTGTCTCCAGCTCGGCCGACCACACGGTCCGCGTCTGGGACGTCGCCTCCAAGCAGTGTCTGCACACCTTCACCGAGCACTCGGACCAGGTCTGGGGCGTGTCCTACAACGCCACCGGGGACAAGGTCGCGTCCGTCTCGGAGGACAAGAACGTCTTCATATACGACATTCCAATGTGAAGAAGCATTTTTGTGTACAGAATAAAACGGTATTATTATTATGGATAAGGTGACCTTTTAACGAGTCTTTGTGTTAATTATGAGCGGAGAGAGGGAATAATACGTTATTTTTCGACGCCGAGTAACGATGGAGAGAGGAAAAGAAAACGCGACAGGATAAGAAAGGAAAACTAAGGGAGAAATGAAAAGACTTTACTTTGAAAAAGTAGCAGCAAGCTGCAGATGGTACATGTCCAGAGAGCACTCTTTCTGGTGATTTTAATGCATTGAGACTTCATTGCATATAAGGAACTAATTTACACTTTGGTGACCTTTTACGAGTTACATGTTATATTTAACTATTAATATATATATTCTAAATAATGTCACTCTTTCCCACGTATGCGTCAATATGCACACTCCAATCATTGGGCAAGCAGCAGAGCAACGAGCACGTTCTTTTAGAAAGCACTTCTCGCTCTTTCTTTTTGGGCCGCTCGAAAAATTCTTGCTTGCTCTCGCATCCTTGAAAAAAGAGAAAAGCTTACGGTTTATTTTAGCCTTCGTCGTCGTTTTCACTTTTTTGTGTCTTGGCTTTTTAGTTCATCTTTGAAGCCTGTGTGAACTCAAAGTGGGGTTAGTGTGAATCGAATAAAAAGGGGTGTGGACATCATCCATTCAACGAAGGAACGAGACAAGTAAGCCACTGCTGGACGGATGACCAATAAAGCGATGTAAACCTCAGACGGGCTTATTGACGTGATTGCCCTTTGTCAGATTAGGTCGTAAATGGTTTTATTTCGCATTGTTATTTGGATCACAAAAATTGATGCTTTGCGTACAATTGAATCATTGAGCTGTACAATTATTGTTGTATCTCAATGGATTGGCTGGACTCCTTTTTACCGTTGACGTATTTTTTTTGCTCTGATTACACAGTGAGAGGCCTAGTCTTAATTAAATTGTTATTAGGGCTCCCCCCGGTGGGCACAAATTAAATCGGAACGGAAAATTGCAACCTGATTGATATGTGTGTAAGTGAACTCACACAAAACTGTTTTCTACGCTGAAATAACGGTCGAAATGTGTATTTTGGAGGAGTTTTATTGCTAATGCAATTTGCAGCCGAACATGTAAAAACGAAGAATAGTAGTGGCAAAAAATGTGTATCTAGGCGTTGGAGCATAAAAATCCGGTCACAGCTTTCCTCATCATTAAGTTTTGGGAAGAAGAGAAAAGGGCAGAGATATCAAAGATGTATAAAAACAGCCTATTGAGGATATTCGTAGAGCTAACTTCTCTTGATTTGATGTCTGAAACGTCTCAACATTTCAAGGTACGACATTTCTCTGCACACTCTGCACCCATTACCGTGCAAAACACATACTCTACATACCGACATTGCAGCCTAAATGGGCATAGCTGACCTTACTCTCTGGACAAACACACCCTTTCCTTCTTAACCCCTTAAATACTTTCTGGACAAAACAGCCGCAATGTACATTAAAACGGCGAGTGTTGCACACGAAATGTGACGATATTGCCAACAAATGCTCGATCGATTTATTTTCAATTAAGGGTCTCCGATTATATCCGGCGGGGGGCTTAATTGATGGACGAGGGGGATAAAATGCGCTTAATGCACTTACGTATTAATGTCCCCGAGCTAGATTTCAATCTGCCGTGCATAGCATGTCGTACATACAACAACGTGGCAACTGGAGAGGGACGAAGACAACGTTTCTCCTTTGAAAGTCTGCCCTTTTTATTTAGGCTGTCTGCTTTTCCTTCTTCTACAAGCGAGAAGATTACGCCTCTTTTCTCTCAAACACGCACTCGGCCTTCTTCTTTCTTCAGAGTGAAAGCCATTGCCAAGTTGATGTTTCCCTTGAATCGCGTTTGCTCTGTAGGTGTGTGTACGTATGCAGGACACATACACCCAAGTCGAACTAATACGGGGAGGAAATTCTAGGCTTTTGAGAAGAATTAGAGCATGATGTTGCTACTGCTGCATATTGCCGGTTTGACAAATGCAGCGTGCAGGATATTCAATCGGGATTTTCGTTTTTCAGATTTGAGTCAGGATGCCCGGATTCTGGAAGCGCCCCATGACCAGGACTTACTCCTACAACCTGGATGTGGGAGAGCACTACTACAACCCCATGACCAGCTACCTGGAGGCGGAGAGGGGCACCAGGGGAGAGACGCCAGGTAGTGTATAAAACAGATCCTGCTTGAGCATATAATGTGCATTATATTCTGTCCTTGCAGGAGCTCTGACCTACTCTGAGCGTCTGGCCCGCCGCTGGCTGACTGGACGTCGCTACGGCGCCACTGACGTCAGCGATCGCTATGTGAGGTCGTCGAGCGTGGCCAGGGGAGAGGCCATGGCCTCGGCATGCACTTCAGAGGTGATCATATATCAAACAACAACTTCAGCAGCCACAGTCGATCAATAACTCTGTCATTCTAGGTAAATATGTCCCGCGAGGCGCGTGCTCAGTCCGTCGCCGCCTCCGCTTGCAACACCGAGCGGTACAACGTGTCCGCCTGGTCCAACCGCCGCGAGCTCCTGAAGAGTGCTGCCCACGCCAGGGGCCTGAGCGAGTCGAGCAAGCGCGCCACGGAGGCGGTGACGGCCAACGAGCAGCTGCGCAAGCAGAGCTACGTCAGCAAGGCCGCGGCCGCCTCTCGCAGCGCGTCGGCCAGCTCTAGCAGCATGCAGCAGCAGAGGCAGCAGTCTACTGCCGTCTCTTCGTCCTCTACTGCAATGAGTGCTTCTTCTTCTTCTTCCACTTCCACTAAAAAGGCATGTTTCTATATTAACACCTAATATGATACCTAAAAATGACATTTTCCCCACACAGCAGCAGTCATAAGGATTGAGTAAAACAAATAGTATAGTATTAAAGTGAGATGTGCTATAGGAATTAGTTTTCAATGTACATAACAAAATACCGTACATAATAGCTACATAATAACGTAATTTCAGCCTCCATTCTTCTTATGCACTCTATCTAAATCTTCACTCCAATTTTTCCAAAATCTGTCAAATCATCACAACACATTTTGTCTCCGCCACGCTTGAAATGATGCATCTTCATTTTCAAAACTGCATCTGTACTCCAAATCAGAGTTGCCAGTAAAGAACTATAAACGCATGATCTCTTCCTATACTCTTACAATACATAATTTTCATGAAAAACCAACTGGCAACCCTATCTGACAGATATAAATAACGATGAAACAGAGAGAGAATAGCATGTTGAACATATGTCACCAACTGATAATTACACGGCACAGTGGCCTGTACAGAACAAGTAGAGGGATAAATGCAAATCTACTATTCTAATTAACTAGATATGGCCTTCAATTAAGAACTTCAGAGCTCGAGGAGACTGGGAGGGCTCCCAACTCGGAGGAGGGCTCCCAACTCGGAGGAGGGCTCCCAACTCGGAGAATGATGTAATAAATGTTAAAACAACCCACCTCCACTTCCCGATCCCGATGGCGGATACACTCTGATGTCGACATGACCGTGCGGCTGTGAAGCCCTCCTGCTATTGGCGGCGCTACCATTGCCATTCGGTTGCTTGTTGTTGTTGCCGCCGTTGAGTCCAGTGGTGGCTGGGGTGGTTCCGTGCTCGGCATCTAAGTCATCCACGTCTGGATAGGCCAAAGGGGCGTCTAAAAAAGTAAAAACAAAATATAATAAGATCGTACCAAGGGTGTCTAGGCTGCTTGGATCGTACGAGTCTAGAAATATAGACATTAACCGTTTGAAAAGCGGCTCTTAAATTAAATGAAGAAACTATAATAACAATTAGAGCATTTGTACCTATGTACGTCCAATATACTCGTATAATACCGTACGTATGTATTAGGGTCACAGTATTATTTGTCAAAGGAATCCCAATAATGCCAAGTTTATTCTTACATATTCTCCCATTTCCCATAAGTGGCGCCCCTTGCTGCGACCCAGCTCTTGAGTTATTGCCCCTGTGCTGCCCCACGCTGCCGACACTGCCCGCCCTCCTCCGCCGCACGCCGCCGTTCACCTCCCGCACCGTGACTCCGCTCTGTCCGGAGAGGCTGTTCCGGTTCGAGAGGAACTGATGCAACACCTGAAAAACATTTATAGCATTATATAAAGTCTTAATAAGTGGTTCTCGATGTTATTGTCAATAATATTAATACGTACCTGTACTGCGTAGTCATCCCCGAGTCCGTTAAACTCCTCAAATGGTTGGACGGTTGACGCGCGGCGCCGGCGCATCATGCTGGAGCTCTCGGGGCGGTAGCGGCTCATGCCGGAGGCGGGGACGGTGATAGGGCGCTTCCGGCCCAGGATGTACCTGTTGTGATTAGAATAAGTATTTCACAGTGAGCTCATATGATATCATGAGAATGCAATCTAGTTTGCACAGTGATTTCCTATAACAAGTTTTATGATAATAGGAATCCATTGTGCAGTCTGATCGTTCTCTCTTACTTTTGCGCCCACACTGGTACATGCGTCAACGTCGGTCCCCTGTAGAAGAAGTTGAGCACCGTCACGGTCATTATAACGGAGACGCACGTGATCGCCATCACGGAGGTTAAGTAGATACCTGGAATGGCAATTATCCATGTTACTTAGTTGTCCAAATAGCATTTTACTTGTCCAAGGTCGGCCTGTGGTACACAAAGTCATAAATTTCCATTTTACCTATCAGTGGTATTGACTCTGACGTCTCCGGCATATTCTCTGCAATGGCCAACATAAACACAGAGAACGCCAATAGCACAGTGACCCCCAATGCAATCTTCTCCCCACTGTCCGGCGGCAGGCAAAACACCAACACCGTCAGCGTGCTCATCATCATGCATGGGAAGACAATGTTGTACATGTAGTAGAGGGTCTTCCTCCGTATTGAGATGGATATTGTGAGCTCTGGGAAGGGCTCGATGCAGCAGGCGTAGTAGCGCTCTGAGCGGACAATTATGGGCAGCTCTTGAAGTTCCCATTCCCCGTTGGGGACGTAGTTGGAGAGGTCGATGGTGGCGGTGCGGTTTGTGACGTTCACCTGGAAGAGATAGAACAACAATTTAAATTGGCTATTACGTATTTACACAATTGTTACCATTTGCATTTTGTTTTTGAAAAGGTACCAAATTAAAATCGACTGCCATATCATATTATGATCCAAATATGAGCACTAGCAAAAAAAATCTACTTGGCTTAATTGGGCTAAAATCTTGCTTCAATGTACCAATACTCGTACTATGTTATCCGATGTTTCCTGTAGACTTGATCTACTATTAGTTGTTCCTAACCAGTCCTGTCACCTAGTCTTTACTAAAAACAAGTTGCTCTTTATAGAAAAGTTTAGGAATATTTTGATTTCTTCGCGTGGTAAATATTCCGGTATACATCACTCTTTAGGAACCCTATACTGAATTTTAAACGCAAGGTCTGTAAAATGCATGCAGCGAGAACGACTTTTCGGCAGATATCGGATCTTCAAAATTCAGAATGTATTGTACAGAATAAGGGTAAAAAGAGTCAGCACTCAGCAGCAAGGCCAAGGGCACACGGCTGTTTTAGAGGGCAAATTATTCGTTCTTGACTTCTTTTATTCAATCATCCGCGCAATAGTTAAGCAAGCTCATTTATTTAGCGATGGTTGTGCCAATTAATTAATTGATAGTGAATCCCGAAGACACCTCCTGCTTTTAATGTTACTACTCATATCTTAGTTACTCAGCCCATTGAGACTTTACGTACAATTTGCCCATATTCCAGACCGAACAATATCAATAACCCTCCATTTCAATTATTTTCTCTTCATTGACTGCGAAAACTTGCTCATATAGGTGTTTCTAAATTACATATCAAAAGTATAATTTTTTACGGAAAATGCAACAATAATAGAGTTAGAGCTCTTAAGCACAATTGACATAGTTGTGGCATTATCATGTTTGATTTTGTTGTAATTGTGTAATATGTGAAAGAATTGGAATAAAGTAAAGTAAAGTAAAGTAAAGTGATAGAGTTGCTTCAAAGAGAGAGAGAGCATTACTAAACTCAGTAAATTACTATAAAAAGTAACTCCTAGTAACCCTATTGAGTACGCAGACGCGTACCGTGATCGTAGTAGTACTACGTCCGAGTGATCGTCTCGTAGAAGAAGCGCCAAGTTTTCCACGACAAAACCGTCTCGACAGCCTTCATAAAAGTGAATGGGGGGACAGGAAGACTGAGACTCATACTCGCCAATTGGATTTGTGGATCTTAAACCTGTTTCTGCACCTCACTTGATCAAAGTCTAGTCTTAAATAAGCACTAGTTTGACATTACCAAAGTTTTATATCATATAATACTGTTAAAAGGCTTATTATTCTAAAATAACACCTTAAGTAAAGCTCATAATAGTGTGTAGTAGCAAAACTTGATTGTTGATGTAAATGTTTACAAATTTGGACTCGAACCTCCCATTTCTGAGCTTCCATTGTTCCAGCTCTCCCATGATATATCCCTGAATCTTTCTTTACGATTGCAGCTCCTTTTGGTGTCTTTTGAGTGCTTCGTCGTCTACTTGGCAATTTCCTCCCGATAATTTTTCATTTCCTCTTCCGAGGCGATATAAAGAAAGGGGAAAAGCCTCTTTCAGACTTTTTCCTTTTGGTTATTAATATTATTACAAGCTATATATACGGTAGCATTGACTTGTATTTTAGTGATGCTTATGGTGGGTTTCAGAAGATAGGGTTGCCAGATGCAGAGTATTATGCTTTGAAGAATCCTACTTTTAGTTCAGACACTTGGAACCAATTCTGATCAAAATCTCAGTAAATGAAACAAATTTTGCAACAAAATCATTACACAATATACTTAATACATGTGGAATATATGGGGGAAATCTTGGATGATTGTCCAATATAGACATTAGCATCCCTTAATTGCACTGGCCAGTGTGGTCATTTGTTTATGATTTATGACTATTTCCCTTCCCTCACCTTCTTGTTGCTCATTTTTCAGGCGGAACTGCACTAGCAGCAGCAGCAGGAAAGTCATAAGCCATACTTGCAGACATGTTATATTATTATATATGAGAGAAGATTCATTTTGGGGATGCCCTTTTTCAAAAAAATGTTTTATAAGGCAGAAAAAGCTAGAGCAACATAGAGAAATATCTTGTTTATTGTCTCAATGAACGAAGTTATTCTAACATATCAAATGCTTGTAAAGATGTCAGAACTTATTGGCAAAATTACTGAATATAATTAAACTTCCTATTTTCTGTAATGTTTTCCCAATATTAGTATACAGAGACCGGCAGCCCTATACGTATGTATTCGAGCTCTATAAAAAAGGCCCCCAGTTTAACCTTGAAAAAGTCCAGACTTAGACACTATAAAGTGAATCCTTTTTCCCGTCACCATTTGCTCTGCAAGAGATCATTCTTCAAAAAATGGGCTGCTTGTCGAGTTTTCTGTTATACGGGTGTGTTTTACACTTCAGACGTCGTAATGCAACAAAAGTCTAGCTCGAGTTTTTGGAAACACAGGGAGATTGGGTGTCTGGCTGATGTTTTTTATCTTTATATTCGAGGTGTCGGATCTGGACGATGTGATTTAAGCCTTTTAAGGTGATGAACCTGTCTGATCTGGGTCATTATAAAAGTGTTGTTGTTGCAATTTTGCATGGATTTTCTTTCTCCATGTTTTAAAGTCATGCCATCATACTTTTATAACTCGTATGTGTTATTATTTAGACCAGCATTGAAAATCGGTTATATAGCATTAGCCTTTGTTAATACAGAGTTACTGAAACTTATGACATCTTCATGCATTGATAGTGTATACAGCACAATTATTGACAATTTGATATACCAAAGGTATATAGAGTAAGAACCCGCCGAGAAAGGATTTTAAAAATTGCTGTAATACAGCATTTCCGTTCTCGTGCAGTTTTGTAGCTGTAGTACAGCCACAGAATGGAAATGCAGA
>LR138558.1:0-12968 GCA_900659605.1 Tisbe holothuriae | reverse complement strand
TCTCTCTTCTGTGATCTCTATCTTGCTATATCTCTTCTAGCTCTCTCGCGCACTCTCTCTCTCTCTCTCTCTCTCCAAATAAGCACCCTCTCCAGTAAAAAAGCAGCTTCAACCCCTCGTGATGATTCATAATATGCGCACAATCTCCGTATTAAAATGTCAATAGAATGCAATTTGTAATTGGAACACACCTGCTAGGAACAGGTTGCTACAAGCGATAGCAACAGCAGCAACCCCTATGATGATGATTCATGCAAGGCAACCCCCGATTAGTCTTGCTTAAGTGATCAAATATTGACTTCAGAGTTTATGGAGAACATTAGCAGATTCAGTTGGATACGTTTTTGGATCATGTTCACTGTCTCATGTTTAATGTTTTTCTTCTTTAATTTGACCTTGTCTATAGCTGGACTACTTGAGCGGAAGGGAGATTTAAAATCATTTGAATTCTGACACTTACAAAAACTCGTGTAAAACATCTTGCTCAGCAAAAGTTACTTTATAAACACTAAACTCGGGTCAGGCCATGTGAGCTCAAAGTCACCATTAAGAAGTTTATTCGAATTACATTGATTAAATATCATTCTCCGAATTAAAGTAGATCTTCTTCGCCCCCATAAAAGGCTTGTAAACCAATCCGTGGCCCTCAGGTTACCCAATTTTCCATGAAAGAGAGCACACCAGCATCTCATTATGGCTCAAGTTCCTATTTTAGTTGTGTACAATTGTTTCCAAGGGATAATTGTATCCTGGTTTAATTGAGGAATAATGTAGCACTCCATGTACTATTATGATTCGGCCCCATGAATGTTGTTAATTTTGGAACATATTGAAGGGTTGAAAGTGGATCTAGATCAGTTCTCAGAATATGAAACTTAATCAAGCGGCTGTAACTAGTTCATGAGAAAGTCTTTGTAAAAGAAGACTTTTCTTCTTCGTATTATTTTTGCAATTTGAGAGTTGAGTGCTACAAGTAGAAATTGCTTTGTTGTCTGTACGGCTACAAATGCCATTTTAAATGCTGTCAGCTTCCAAGGAAATGCCGCTCAAAATGCACTCCTCCTATCTTATTTGATCAAACAACGGAAAAAGTGATCAGATGGCGAGATTTCTTGCTTAAGAAGCGGTCAAAACAGCTCTCAAATGAGGTCAGATTTCAGTTTTCGAAGAACTTGTGCACTATGGCTAACAATAACATTTATACAAGGGTACAATATGAGTACAAATCTCAAACCGGTTGCCACTCATTAGTCGAGTCACATGTACAACAAGCATTGCATGGCGATGATATTATAAGCCCAGAGCTTAAAAAAGGATCTTTCTGCCCACGTGATATATTCTTCCATCTTGTAACCTTGTCTTTCCCGTCGTCAAGGAAGGAAGAAATATCCCAAGTGATGGATGCGATCGAATGAATATTAGCAATGATTGAATGTCATTGCATAATAAGATTATTATTTACCACAATGGAAACGTTCAAGGACTGTCAACTGGGGACCTGTTCTCGAAGAATGCCCACAATCTTCTCTTTGGCATCCACCGAGGCTTGAATTCACCATTTAACGTACTACTACAGCCCGTCTCAAATTCCACTTTTTGCTTCCTGGCCATTCCCCGCGTGGGCGGAAAAGAGAATGAAAACGACTCCGTCACGTCCAGCAGGATCTTTTTTCAGGGACGAATACAAACATACAAGAGGTCAAGTCATTGGATTAAATTAGTAAAGAGAGCTCTTAGCGCGTTTTCCTCAAATGTCAGAAACATTTCATCTTATTTTCCGCCTCAATTACTTACTGCTAACTTTTTATTTAGTGATGACGTATTAGAGTTAACAAAGTTATACATTGAAAGGGATTAAACTAGTTTCATAAGGTGCACTAAAATAGTTTCAGAATAGTACATGTGTTTAAAGGTCAATGACGGCCTTTGGCGGTACTCTGTAACAGTATTTAGACAATTTTTGAGTAGATCATGTCTCTTGGAACTTTTTAAACTCTCATTTACTCATATACGAGTCGTAATATCTCCTTTTGCTTTACCCCAAAGTTTTATCTCCCCGCTCATATTTTCCATGACACTTTGCATATTTGTCGCATCACGTCAACAGCAAATAAACTTCTGATTATTCAATTTTGAATCTTTCTCCTGATTAGATAGCAATATTATTTTATTGCTCATTGATACCGTTGTGTGTTTGCCTTAATATAATAGCCCATCCACTGATCCACAATAAACCGTACATAGCTCCATGGATATGACTCAAAACGTAATCGTATTTACACAAAGAATCGTAATACAAAGAACGATATCTTGGAGCATTAGAAGAGCGATTAGTAATCGTAAAAATCGTTTTATAACCCTGGAAAATACATTTTATTCTTCATACGGTTTCAGAGAGAGGGGGAAAACAAGTACTACGCCGAAGTATGACTCATTTCATGCCCGTTTTTCTTTCTTCTTTCTTTTTTTTGGGTTCAGGCGACTCACCGCCAAAGACTTCTTCTTCCCTCATAGGCGTATACGCACCACTGTACGCATTCTTGAACCATAAATGCGTACACCTATGCCGAAGGAGCATAGGCGGTTTATTTTGTCAGTTGACGCCCTTTGAAAAACTGCGTCAGAAAATGTTTCACATCCCAAGATGGATTCCATAATTGCGTTCGCTTTTTTGTACTCCGAGGTCGGTCTTGATGAATTTGTTTCCTTTGATTCAAAACTGAAGAAAACATTCCTTTGTCGTCTCGAGATCTTTTTGTGAAATATTTGAAGCATCTTCTTCTTCTTTTTCTGCAATTCTTGGAGGTCAAGAACAAACGATGATTCACAGCCTTGGTTTTTTTTGTTTCAGAGGAATGTTCGGTTTTCGACCGTATTTTGCAATAATAATAATATCTTTTTTTTCTCATGTATTTTGCAGTCGGTAACCATTCATTTGTGGGATACCGCCGGACAGGAGGACTATAAACAGGTAATTTACGACTTTAATTGCAAGATAAAGCCGTTTAATTCCGCTTTCAAAATAGCTCCGGATACTGAGCTACGAGAACACGGACTGCTTCGTCGTCTGCTTCTCCGTCACCGACACCATCAGCTTCAACAACGTCAAGACCGAGTGGCTGACGGAGCTCCGAAGCCACCGGCCCGACGCCAAGGTCCTGCTCGCGGGCACCAAGGCCGACCTGCGGGGCACCTTCACATCGGAGGAGGCAAAGAACCCCCGGAACAAGGAGGTGAGCGCCAAGAAGATCGCCAAGCTGGTCAAGGAGCTCCGGATGGACGGCTACGTGGAGACGAGCGCGAGGACGAGCGACGGCGGCGACGTGCAGAGCGTGTTCAAGGAGGCCGCAAAGTTGGCGACCGCGGATGATTCGGCCTCGGATAACGGGGCTGAGCCCCAGGAGGGCTCCGGGTGCGGCAGGATCAAGAAGAGGGCGAGGTTTATTGAGAACGTCTGCAGCGTTATGTAAAATGTTAATGTCACACGAAGAGGGATAATTATGAATAAATCGGGGGTAAATCCCCTGGACAATGATGACAGGCGCTCAGCCAGGTAATGACAGCTGAGGCAGCTTTTTCACAGTGGGCTGGACTTGGGGATAAATATTGCTTGGGATTAACAGTGCTGATGAATACCAATTGGATATTCAATTCCTATGCTCCATAATATGAGCCCACTGTGCTGCGACTATTTTCATATTTTGCAGACGACGGCGAATCACGTTGAGAATGGATGATAATCAAAATCCCCCTTTCAGGTTGAGTCATCACTGCCATTCATGCTGCAGGCTCGAAGCTTCGTTTTATTGCCGCTTCTGTGATCGCTCTTCCGTTACACCATTCATTCCAGCTTATTATTGGTCTATTTTCAGTCTATTTCGGGAGCAATTACTGGAAATTGGGTACAAACAATTGTTCTATTTGCTAACGTGGGTTGTACTGTTTAAATAACGTTCCAATCGATTGTAACGTTACAACTAATGTGGAATATTCCCGACTTTCTCATAAAGCTTCGACAGGAAATTACAAGCTCATTTTGTCATATCCACTTCTTCCAAAGAGGTCTCGTTTATAACATTGCTATGAGACATCGTAGTTTTCCTCTCAGGCAACACATGATTCTTGGAAGAAGACGAAGTGAGGGGAAGGAGGTTAAAAAGCTCTGAAGGGAGAACTTACTACTGTACAATCGAGGTCAACGTTTACAATGTAATGTGTTAACTCCTTCAAACGAGTACGTTTTTTTCACTAGAGTATCAGTAGAACCAACAAAAAATAACTCTCTCATACAAACAAATTACACTTGTTGGTATTGTTACCTGGGCTATAATTCCAAGGGAAATTCTACTACTCAACTTGATATTTCCTGCTACTAAATAACTTTAACAAATATAATCATATTTTCCTCCACCACCCATTGAAAGAGCAAATATTTCCTGCATGAGTGTGTTCCTTTAACCGAAACAAATTCCTTTTGAATGGTTGACCCAGATTGAATATCATCAACGTGTGCGGTATCTTTATTATTCACATAATCAACCGCTTCCAAGAACTTTTTATCTCCTCTAATTGATCATCAAAGCTCGTGCAAATTGATATCATTTTTTGCCCGTTCGACCTTCGTTCTGTTTACCTACTACGTGTATGACTCAGTCGTTGCAATGTACAGGTGCAGAGTGTCACCCTTATATGATTTTATGTCCCCGAATAAGACGTGTGTGGGGTAGGGAGGAGGATGACTTTGCGACTTCAAATGACGAATGTTCCTTGGAAAATAATATATGAGCGGCGGCTCCTTTGAACAGTAATAATAAGAGAACAATTTGTCCCTGGAAATCGTTATACGAATAGTGCCGTAGGATGGTTGTACCGTCACTTGTACGTTAATTGTGGGTATTATGATAGTGATAATTGTAATATGATACAAAATGGGGAAAATAGGTTCTAAGTAATAGTCAACGGGGTAGAATAATAATAGTACAAGACCGCGGCAAACATCTCTTTGCGGAAGCTCCGAATCAAAGACTCTTCCACCGTAAAAATGCTCCTCAAATTCCTCTCTACATTCCTCGTCGTTTTAAAATCGGCTCCATGATGTCAGAAAGCGATGTTACTTCTTTCTTGCTTCTTCCCCATCTTCGACCTTAATTAGCTAACAAATCCAGACACGTTCACTTAACGGAGGAGGGTGGCCACCACCAGGTGAGCTACTAGCTGAGCGTGCGTGTGTGTGCATACGGTATGTGTATTCAAAAAGCCTCAGCATTAAATTCTCCTATCTCTCGAGTCCGTTCTTAGAGCATGACTCATCCGCTCTTAAAGGTTGCGGCGGAGGCTGCTTTCTCCACATCATGTACTCTGCCGGGTTGCCGTTTCTCTCTCATGCGACTCCCTTGGGACGGCGGATCTCTCTCTCTCTCTCTCTCCCCCCCATGTTAAGACAGAAGACTGTATGTAGTATGGAGAATAGAGATTAAGGCCGCGGCTGCGTCGCAACGGGCTTGAAATTGGGCTACAAGACGAAGAAAGAAGCCTGAGAAGCATGTTATTGTTTTGAAAGACTTTAAAAAGCCTTTGTCGTCGTCTTCGTCTTCGGGACAACAAGTGAGAAGGCAAAAACGCAAGTTTTAGACAAAAACGGCTGAAAGGACGGAATTTGACCCATTTCAACACGTAAAGAAAGGGAAAATTAAGCTCAAAATATGCCACTACTCTATTAGAGATAGAAGACTTTTGATGCAATTGAGCCGTGCTAATTTATAGCTCAGTCCTGGGCCCATAACCTTATATTTATCACCAGCAGGACTGCTTTTGCCTGAGACGCCCCATTTCACACTTTTGTCTCGGAGGAGGAGAAAAGTCTCCGTCGATCGGAGATGCGCAATTTCTTCAGCAATTTTCATGGCCACAATATTACAATCGCCCATGCAAAGCAATCACCGTTTTATGACGTCAAAATACTACTACGACTGTTTTTTAACCTGGAACTATGAATGAAATGGTGGCGGCAGGTGGAACTGAATGACAAATATACATGCGTTTGATGACTCAATTGAAAGCGACGGTCGCATGCAGACTGTTTGGCGGAAAGGAGGCTTAATTATGCTTATTATACGAGACATATCCTTGGTAAACGTGTATTCTTTCTTTGTCAACACCATGATTCATGTGGAATAGATTGCACAATGCATTTTATGCATTAATTAGAACAAAAGTAGATTCGTCATGAACGCGTGGAAGTGGCAAAAACGTTTCTTTAGCTTCAGAGGAATCTTGCATGCCAGAGAGATTCTTCTCGAAGCCGCATTTCTGCATCGTGGAACCGTTCTCATGAAGAAGAAGAAAACTCATTTGTTCTGCATTGGACACCCAAGGATAATATATAATCACCTACTTTAGATAACGAAGCCGCTTCTTCGAATGAGTATTACACACATTACAAGTGTTTACTCTTTAGTAGTAGACTTCTTCCTTTCTTGGAAACCAAACGGTGCTCGTCGTCATACTTGACTTGGAATTACGATGATTAAAACCAGGATGGATGTTGTCCAATCTCTCGCAATAGATTGCAATACCTGCAGTCTGATAGCTGATAGTATCAGCAGCTGCAAGGGTGACCGTGTACGTACGTACGTGTGTGTAAGCCAAAGAGGAAACCAGAAAGAAGGGGAGTCCCGAAAAGGGAAGCGAGAAGAAGAAGGCTCCAGTAAAAATGAATGTATGACTCATACTCCGTTGGTTTTTGTCGTTGTTTGGAACGGAAAAAAACTCAAGTTTCTTTATGCTGGGAATCACATGCGTGCTCTGACATGAAATGTGGTGTAATGTGGACAATGCAAGGGGCGAATCTTTTGACATTCATAGTAGAAAGTTTGGAACAATACAGACCACAGAATACGTTTTAGACTTGTTAAAGTCGCATCTGCCGGGGGAATTAATAGTAGCCAGTCTGCTGGGGGGCTTCCGTGTATGATTAATAAATGATATTGACACAAAACGAATTCAAACGGTAACTGCAGTAGCCTGTCTATGTCCAACATGAGAGGCTATTTTCTCATTCCCCAGCATATTTTAATCCGATAATGTTTCTTCTCTTCCCCCTTGACACCTGACCCGACAACAACATCTCTCTTTAGGTTATTTAAAACTCTTTCTTTGTACAATTGCAGACGTCGACAACGATCGCATGTAATCCTAGAAGATACCCGGACTTTTGTTCTTGCTACTTGCACTCAAAGAGATACAGTGACTTTAACTACATCTGAACACACTGTGAATCATGACGATGAAACAGTCCAAATTGTTATCTAATCAGCACTAAACAAACATTTAACTGAACAAGGGATTTATATGACGAGTAGCGTACGATACGGTTAAGGAAAGGTCTGGAATACAAGTTGAACACGGCGTGCTCAGTTTAATTTTTAAAGACACACAGTCACACACCGACCTTGATAGAATGAAATTTTGAAGTGAGGGAAGCGCATGAAGGTATTACTTCAATCGATGAGCTAGGCTGAGGAGGGGAAATTATAGTAGTAGTATATTAGTGCAGTAGGCCTAGCCGTGCTGTGGCTTCTCGTACATATAGCCAGCCTGCTGCCTCCTCCTTGATACATTTTGACAGCTAGGCATGTGTGCGAGCTCTTCTTCTTCTTCCTCTCATCCGTTCTAAAATCATAAAAAGATACATCCAAGTTTGCCAAAAGATTCTCTTATAGATTAGGATGAAACGAGCTCAGGTGGATTCGTCTTCTTCTTTGTGGCGTAATTGCATTAAACTGGTTTCAAACGAGGTGCTGATGAGTTTTGCTCCTAAATAGAAGCTAATAATAGAATGGACTCTTAACCGGTCCTCAAACTCTCTCCATCTCTCTATTTGAGTTCAAGTGTTCTTGTGTCACTTTTTGCTCCTTCTTCTCCCTTACAATGCATGCGCCGTGGCATGTTGTACAGAACACCTTCATAATCATCTGTGATAGAGCCATAGACGAGAAACAAGTAGAGTGAGACACCTCCCGAGCATGTATGGAGTGAGTGCGTGCAGCAGGCGAATAAGCAGTTAATGCCAGTTATGTAGCTACTCGTTCTTTCTTCTCGTTTCTGGCAGCCAGCATTACTCATTGATTTGTCGATGAGTCACTTCTTGCTCTCTCTCAAGCTGAACGCACACTCTCCTCTACTCCTGCCTGCTGACGTCATCGCTGAGCAAGGCTGAGCACTGCGTCGGTAGCGGCGGCGGGCTGGTACGCGGTGTGCGCGCGCCGCCAATAGGAGGACCACGACAAGGCCTTGCGTGGCCTGCTGGCGAGCGCCTCATCGAGAGAGAGAGAGAGTGGACTCCTGCTCTGTAGCAATGGTATCATCACCGTCATTCAGGCAAAGCGCACATATACATACAACCGCCTCGCTGGCCTGCTGCGATGAGTGTGACTCTAAGTCATCTGAAGAGGAGAATTCGTTTTAGAATAAGGCCAGGCTGCGACGGAGAGAGACGAAGAAGAACAAGTAGAGAATACGGTAGCAGCTCTATCAAGGCTGCTCGGCGGACAAGCCCGCCTTAATTTGTGGCCTTTGCAGCAGCCTTTCTTCTTTTCCTCCGCTTCTGCTTTCTGCCGTCAGGAAGAAGAGAGAGAGACCCGAAAATAGCCGCCTGAGTTGTTGGTCGCTTTTTGTCGCCGTCGTCGTCGCTTTTTCGTTCATCGACTCGGGTCTCAAGAGCTCTCCTGGCTTGTGTGTGTTTTTGGCCTCAGAGGTCCTAGAGATCTGAACACTGCAACGTGCGAAAACAGTGAATTGAATTCGCGAGCGGAGAAGAAGAAAAAGTGAATCGCGCTCTGACATTTCTTCAGTGTGGTTGAACCATCTCGCGGTGAAGCAACTGTGTTCCTTGCTTCTTCACGTACTATCAGATATAATAATCAGTCCTTCGTCGTCTATCGTCATCCTCAGTGCAGTGGCGAATAAACAGAAAGTAGTTGGACGACTACCTTGTCAGAAAAGAGAAACATCATAGTGGTGAAGAGAAGGAAGAAAGTAGTGCTGTGTGCACAAGTTTGATTCATTCGCAGTAAACATCCTGTGCGAGCGGACTTTGAATATGATGATGATGCGCCTTGCAGTGTCCACGACAAAGACGCTGTAGCGAGAGCTGCTCCTCCATTTTGCGCCCAACCCGCACACCGTCAAGTAGTCTTGATGTCTGTGCAGATTGAGCTCCCAGCCGCCGTCGTAGTGCCTTCAACAACAGCAGCAGCTAAAGCAGCAACAACAACGAGCTTAGACAGCTCGATCAACAACCAAACCACTTCAGTCATTCCGTCCATTAACAACAATAATAACAACAACAACAAGCTGGGTTCGACTTCCGTGGACTCCCCTCAGCAATCCGTGTTCACCCGCCGGTTGCTGCTCCACCCGAGACGCAGGAAGTTCTTGCCCACGGAGCACCCGCAAATCATGCTGAGCGAGCCAGCGGCGTCCTGCAAGAGCCTGCTGCAGCAGCACAGATCGAGAGAGGGGCTCAAGCTCTCATTCGGGAGGAGCTTCTCAGAGCCGTTCGGGAAGAACGGGCCTGGGCTAGTCGGGGGAAGCATCCCGCCAGTGCTCAGCTCTCCGTCGCTGTCGCCGTCGCTGCACCCGTCGAGGTCAAAGCGGAGTCGCAGGATGATGATGGAGACGTCAGCAGTGACCCCGACAACGCCAACGCCGTCGTCAGAGACAGCGCCGTCGCCCTTCCCGGGTGCCATGAGCCCGCCAGCGGGCATCCCCTCCCCTCTTCGGCCACCGCCTAGCGCGGTCGGTCTATTGCGACCTTCCCCTCCCGGCTCAGTCAGCCTCCCCGCATCCCCCTGCTCAGAGAGCTCGACGCTGCAGCGGACACTGCTGCTGCAGAAGGCGCGCACGACAACCCCGGCTGAGTTCTCCCACCGCCTCAACTCCCGCAGCGGCGCCAACCTTCTCGTGCTCGACTGCCGCCCCTTCATTGCTTACAATGTGTCGCACGTGCGCGGCGCCATCAACGTAAACTGCTGCGACCGCTTCAACCGCAAGCGGCTGCAGCAGGGCAAGGCGACCCTGGCCGACCTGGCCACCACGAAGGAGGGCAAGGAGGTGCTGAAGCGCCGCACTTGGCGTGAGGTGGTCGTGTATGATGACTGCTCTGACAGCCTGGAGGGGCTGCCGGTCTCGCATACGCTCTTTCTAGTCATGAACTCGCTTGTCGAGGATCACCGGGAGCCAATCATGCTGCTTGGAGGAATTAGAGATTTCCAGGTAATGCAAACTATTGTATAATCATAACTGAGTCGGTCTTAATACTGTGTCTTTAGGTGTCGTTCCGGCCACTGTGCGATGACCGCCTGATGTCCTCCTCCTCGTCGTCCTGTAGCTACAGCAGCTCCTCCTCCAACTCGTCATCTCTCTTGTCAGTCTCCTCCTGCTCCAGCTCCAGCCTGGCCGCGTCCCCCTGCGGCGGCGGGCTGTCCCTGCGCGTGCCGCCGCCGCTTGCCGCGGACGCCGCATTCTTGCCGGACCTGCCCTCCCCGTCCGACATGTGCCAGACCAAAGACATTGAGAACCACCCCGCCACGCAGGTGTTGCCGCACCTCTACCTAGGAAACATGCGCGATGCATCTGAGGTGAGTCCACGCATAAGTGATTGTTTCCAGGCGGGGAAACTTGACTCAATAAATAGCTGCAACAGCAAAGGTGTCGGTTTACAAAATCAGCTCGTTCTTCGACCCGAAAAATGACACTGCTGCTACAAGGTTTCCATGCCTGCTTCTTTTTTTCTAATCCTTTCTTCATGCAACAACACTTTTTCGCCTTCTTCGTGTAGCCTTATTTGAAGAAAGGGGAAAATAGATCTGCGCAAAAAGCGGGCTAACGGCCGATCTCAGGGCCGAATTTAGTCGCAAACATTGCGTGCTGCTAAAAGTTGAAGTTTTTGTAGGGACCTCAACTGCATTTATTACGTAAAAAGGAGGATTATTTGAAACAATGTTGACGATGACTCATACAACAGTTCGTAACCCAATTCCGATTTAACATTTCAGGCCGCAATTCTGAAACGTCAAGGCATCAAGTACGTGCTTAACGTGACCGCAAAGCCGCCGCCGTACGCCGCAGACCCGGACCTCGTCTACAAGCAGCTGCAGGCGGCCGACAACGGCGTCCAGAACCTGCGCCAGTTCTTCGAAGAGGCGTTCGCGTTCATCGAGCTGGCGCGCGCGTCCGGCGCGGGCGTGCTCGTGCACTGCCACGCCGGCGTGTCGCGCTCCCCCACCATCGCCGTGGCCTACCTCATGAAGTACCACGCGCCCATGGGCATGGCCGAGGCGTACAGCTTCGTCAAGGCCCGACGCAGCATCATCTCGCCCAACCTCAACTTTATGGGGCAGCTGTGGGAGTTTGAGCAGGGGCTGAGGAAGGAGGACCGCGGGAGCGTGTCCTCGGCTGAGTCCACGGCCTCCAGCAAGGACGATGTCGTCATGGAGGAGGAGGAAGAGGACCTGGAAGAAGAGGACACCGCGGTGCTGTCCCCCGAGGTGCCCTCGTCCGCATCGTCGTCCGGCTCGTCCAACTCGTCTCTGACGTGCAAGTCTGCGGGCATCGTGGTGTCGGAGCCGTTCCGGTGGCGGTCCGAGACGCGCCAGCATCGGCATCAGCGGCCCGCGGAGGCGCCCGTGTCCACCGGCTGCTCCGTCTAAGGAAGCTAAAGAGCCGCAGCAGAAGAATAATGCATTTCAGAAAAGCACTCAAGAATACGTTTTATGTTTTCCTCAGTTGTAAAGGGCAATTATAGAGAGAAGAAGATACGGAAGGAGAGCTTTCTTTTCACCAGACAGAAGAGAGAACTTATTTCCTAAACACACGTTTATGTGCATCATCATCATCTACTTATGGTACACAAATAACACACTGCACTTGCCAGCGTGGCTCTCTCACCAGCTGGTGTGTTTAAGCCCCCTCTAAAACACAGAAAATGGAGAGCAAGTTGATGAAGACACACTTGTGTAACAGAAACAAGCAGCTCTCTAATATCTAGAAAGACTTCATATTGAAGCTTTCTCGTGAGTTTCATTACGAGAAATATATTATTACTATTATGATGGATGACCAAAAAATATACAGCTAGGAGAGAATGAAATTCAGACATTTTGTGCCATTTAAGTTCCCCCCAAAGATTTTATCACACAATACCCCCATTAGGGTTCCTACGTACATAGTGAATACAGCCAATGAAGGTTGTTGGAGTAATAAATGATATATCAATCGCTCAGGCAGCGCAATCGAGAACGATCCCTTTATAAATAGCACGTTACTTAACATACAATTACTGAGCTAGTTACCCCATATGGCATGAATTAAGATACAAACCATAGATTTGCACGACACTGCAGCTGCTAGAATAATGTCGATATGAACCAAATGCTAAGTCAAAAAACTGTATACAACGTATCATTATTATTTTATTCTATTAAAGCACGACAACTGTTAAATATATTCTGACGGAGCCATCGGAAGATGTGCTGGAAGAAGAAGAAAATATATATATGGAACTATATAAGAGATGAATAAAAATCAATGTATGGAAGCTGAAAGAGGTTTCCCAAAACGGAATACATCCGACTTTTATTTCGTCATTTCGAGAGAAGAAAGCATTAATTTGGCGGACATCCTATTTCTCGGGAAACTTATTTGCCAACCGGAGTTCAAGAACATCCTACGTTAGCAACGGTTTCGCATTAAATATCCTCCTCAATTTGGTCTCCAGGTTGAAAATAGAGCATATCTCTGGAATCTGTCAACAAAACTCGTTTCTAGCACAATTTGTAAGGCGTTATATTTAGTCAGGTGTAAAAAGAGAGTCTCTAAATGATGTAATAGCATTTAAAATTGAGCTTTAAACTGGTCCAAGATTATGAGTTGCGTCACTTGCAAACTGTTGTTACATAGAAATTCTT
>LR138555.1:1553-11974 GCA_900659605.1 Tisbe holothuriae | reverse complement strand
CGCCGCTATGGAGGGCCGTGTGTTTGTGACGGGCTTGGGAAAGTCCGGCCATAGCGGCAAGAAACTTGCGGCGACGTTTGCCTCGACCGGGACGCCAGCCGATTTCCTGCATCCGTCCGAGGCTAGCCATGGCGATCTGGGCATGGTGTCAAAAGGTGACGTTGTGCTGGCGATCTCGAACTCGGGCGAGGCACCGGAACTGGTGAATATGCTGGCCTTTACCCGCCGCTTTGGCATTCCGCTGATCGGCCTGTCCAGCAAACCGGAAAGCACGCTGATGACACAGGCGGATGTGCATCTGCTGATCCCGTCCATGGGCGAGGCCGGCGGGTTTGGTATGGTGCCGTCGATCTCGCCCACACTGACACTGGCCATGGGTGATGCGCTGGCGATTGCGTTGATGAAACATCGCGATTTCAAGCCCGAGGATTTCCGCGCCTTCCACCCCGGTGGCAAGCTGGGTGCGCAGCTCAGCACGGTGCGCGACCTGATGCATACCGGATCCGCCCTGCCGTTAGTGGCGGCGGAAACCCCTATGAGCGACGCATTGATCGAGATCAGCCAAAAGGGCTTTGGCGTGGCGGGGGTGCCCGACGAACAGGGTCAACTGGCCGGGATCATCACCGATGGTGACCTGCGCCGCCATATGGACGGGCTTTTGGACAAGACCGCCCGGCAAGTGATGACGGCAAACCCAACCACAATCGGCCCGGACGCCTTGGCGGAAGAGGCGGTCTCAATCATGAATGACCGCAAGATCACCTCGCTTTTTGTGGTGAGTCCCGGCGCAGAGGCCCAGCCTGAAGGGGTGCTGCACATCCACGATTGCCTGCGCGTCGGCCTGCGTGCGACGACCGAGTACTTCCTCGAGCACCCCGAGTTCCTGCGCATCCGACTGCACGGCGGATTCACCTGGGGGACCGAGGAGTCGGCGGCCGGCGACCGCGGGCGCACCGGCGCGTGGCGGGCGGCCCTCGACATGCTGCGCGCCGCCTGTCAGCGCTGCATCGACGCCGGCATCTTCGTCGATCGCGATCCCGCACTGATCGCGCGCATGACGGTCTCGATGCAGCAGGTCGAGCTCGCCCACTGGCTCGAGGGCGGCATGAAGACCGATCCCTCCCGCGTCACCGCCGCTCTCGAAGAGCAGGTGACGCGCGCGTTCTCGCGCTCGAGCAAATCCGTCCCGTCGGCCGCACGCACCGCGTCGGGAGGGCGACCGCGCTGCCGCCGCAATCGCCGGTCTGGTCGCCGGTCTTGACGCGGGGGGGCATTGCGTTGTGCAGCACGATTGGCGTCACAATGAGAGGGGTGGAGGTCGCGGTGGAGGTCGCGGTGGAGGTCGCGGTCCTGAAATAAGTAATCGGGTGAATGATCGGGTGAGTATAAGTATTGTTAAATGCATTAGATTCTTTATATAAAGTGTCTTTAGAACTTTTAAAAGATCCGATTAATGGTATTTCTCCGTTTTTAGGATTGTGATTTACCTGTTTAGCAGGTTTTAGCAGGTTTGTCAGCTGGTCCGTGAGCGCCTCTACGAGCTTGAGCGCCTCCACAAGCAACGTGAGCACCTCCAAGAACGTGAGCGCCTCCACAAGCAACGTGAGCACCTCCAAGAACGTGAGCGCCTCCACGAGCGAAGAGAAATTTCCCTCTGAGAAGAAGAGCGGCAGACGTGGCAGCAGCAGCAGCCGTTTGAAGAAGAAAGAAAAAACGAGACGAAACCGGAACGAGAGAGCCCCAAACCGGAAGTGAGCAAATCCTGAGTAGGAGAAGAAAAGAGAGAAGAGAGAAGAGAGCAGCTGAACTCTGCTTTGTGTGCTGTTGGCTGAGAGAGAAGAGCTTCTCTCATCTGAGAGAAGAGATTCTTTCTCAGCTGAGAGGAGAGAGAAGAGTCTTTGGCTCGGTAGGTCAAATTCGAATTCGAAGTCGAGTCGAGTCCGAACAGTACTACTAGTTCGAATTCGTATGACCCTACCTCTACTGAGAGGCAGAGAAGAGGAACTTTTCGGCTGAAGAATCACGCAACCTCTTAGAGTCACGCAACCTTTGAGCTTAGTAAAGGAGAGGGGAAATCCCTTAATATCTTGGCCATCTGGCCTTATTTTAGGTCTTCTGACCTTATGAAATGTTGTATACACAGAGGCCCGTGTGAGAGACCGTCCTGCTGGACGGTTAGGGGGAAGGCATGCCAGCATAAGTGGGCCTCTGTGTATTTTACTGCTTACCTGGATTTGATGTCCTTGAAGGAGTTGGGGAGGGTGTTGGGCCCCATGGTGGTGGTCCTGGTGGTGAGTGTGATGGTGGGGTGGAGTCCTGATGGTTGGGGATGTCAACCTGGCTGTCCAGAGAGGCTTTCTAGGGGCTTAAAGAAACCTTGGGTCTTTCAAGCGACCGTCGTCCGCCAAACCGGAAACGGAACTCCTCTAGCGGATTTAAATTTAACTTTTTCTTTGGGCGGGATTTATGTGCTATACCATGGGATCAGGTAAGAAAAATAAAAAAAAATGCATTTCAATATACATTCAATCATTAAGAGAAATGCATTGCTAAAGAAATAATTTACTGTAATTTCACATTTATTACATTTATGAGCTCAAATATTTGCAGCTCTATATTTTTATCCATTGAAAGTACAGTTACAACTACAAAAATGTAATTTTAATGCAATTTTCTATGATTTCAAATGTATTTCTGATTCTTAATATACTGCTTAAGACGAAATTTAAGAACTGTTTTGGGGAAATATTAATGTAAACAGTAAATAAAGCTTTTTGAAAAGTAACTTGGTAGTGATTGCTTCCAGGTCAACATCCTCGTCCTCACCATTGAGGTTGCTCACGGCCCAGTGGAGAAAATCAAGTCCAAGATGGAGTTAAATGGATACAAGATGAAAGGTTGGATCGGAAGTCAGGATATGGTATTTGTCAAAAAGGGAGTGGAATTGGGATATTAGTCAATAGTATATGGACTTATTTCTAGCATATTTATAACTTAAGTAATGGAGCTAACTATGACTATTGAAAAGTCCCTTATACAACCACTTGAAGCAAATAGAAAAAGGAACTTGCACAAAAACCACATATTTCTTTTTGCTTGTTTTATTGTTTTACAATGCTAATGAGTCTCTTTTTCCGGTCATTTGTCATGAATGACGTTTTTAAGATCGAATTATAGGGAAAAATTTAGGTTTGCCTAAGCAATGTTCCAATTACTTTATAATTTGATTTTACCTTTGTTTTCAAGGTAACGGATATTATCATCGTCAATTATTTATTATTTATTTATTGTGTTGCAAGCAGTTAAAACTATATATTCTCGTTCACTGAGTATACTACACATCAATATATTAATTATTGTACAAAACAAGAATATTAACATAAAACAAAATCTGCATTAATTAAACAGTATTAAATCTCAACCAAATGAATCCATTATAATGTATGAAGATCATTGCCATGCATATGCTGCAAACGGTGCGTAGGTTGAGATTCCTACAACAAAAACGTGTCTGCACGCTCCACTGAACATAATTCTTCAGTACAAAATCAAAACACATTCCAGAAATTTGCCACCCATGTGAAAATAAGTGATTAGCATGATTATTAGTACTTAACAGTTGCATTACAAGTATTAAGTGATTAATCAGCTAATTAGCTACTCAATAATTACATAAAGTGTTTAAATACTGAGTTCAAGCTTTTTCTACAAAAGCAGTAAATTATTGGAATTTGCTTTGATATTATACTGTTGAATTCTACGAGGCAAAAAAGTCTTTGCAAAAGAGATCATAGCAATGAAACATATGCCCACTATAATTATTATTATGATCGTGTACAGGGATGCCATATCACTTGCTACACATAATCCTTCATACCAAACTTTTTGTACAGAATATAGAGTAAAGTGTATTCCTAATATGGAAACTATGGGCAAAATATTTAACATGGTTTCTGGTACATGGCGCATAATTAATATTTCAAAAATATGTTGAATTACTACCAAATATATATAAAATTCAATATATTTTTTACTTTAGCACCAGATGCGTCCCAGGGTCTAATCACACAAAATATTTAATGCAAAACGCCATAATTATGTTGAAACGGCAACCCTGAAAATATTGCAAACGTATTATATTGTCGTCTGGCATTTTCCCCTCCAGATCAGTGACGGAAATATCAAAGAACGCATTCATGAAACTTAAAAGAGCGTCTTTTTCCTTTTCCCAGGAGGATCATAAAATATTTTCTCCGTGTTTATCGATGGGAAATAAAGCTGAAATTTGAGTGGAAACATAAATCAAATGAATCATTTGCATGATTTGTTGTTGAAGCCGTTGGCACGTATTATTCCTATAAATCTGCAAATTGCGCGCCCAAAAATAAGTCTTGAGATAGATCTACTTTGCCGCATTCTACGCATTATTTTGTACTTATCTTTGTCTAAGAAAATCGTGCCCTATTATGTCAAGCTTATGAGTATATCAGCTGTACAAATGATAAGAGTTCTGTAGCCTAAATTGCAACTCTTCAGGAGAGCCAGCAAAGACCTTAAACACATGGTTTATGCTCTGTACTGGTACTATAAGTAGAGGTTAAGAACTGTTTGAATGCTTGTTTCAAGCTCTTGGAAGAATTAGAACAACATGTTGCTTCTTATCCTTTGGACCGCCGATATGAGATAATCCCGACAAAATATTATATTTCATAAACGTATTTTAAATAATGGGACAAATGTAGTTCGTGGTCCCTAGAGTCAAATCGGATGAAAATGAATTGTTTTCATAATTTTTTATGTTTTTCTTATAGTTCATTCCCTTGCCTATTAAATAAGGCTATTTTGAGCTTTGCATCTCAATTTTTACATATCTAGCTACTTAGACAAAGTCTGGTGACTCATTTTAGTGCTAATTTGCCTGACCCAACCTAACCTGACAGTGTCAAAAGTAATGGAGTTTTTGATTACCCTAACCTTGCGGGCAACTACCCTAGTCATATTGTTATCCCCTAGCCCTGTGGGGCACCTGTAAGGACCATACTATCCTTCATATAAGCCCTAAGTGAACTAACCCTCTGGGGCCCAAAGTTGGCCATTTCTATGTGCTTTGCTTCTTTTATGTACATTCACAGTGGTTTTTATGCTACATTAAATGAGGAATATGGTTAAATTTTAATATTCTCCAGTAGATAGAGGGCATTTTTATGGGCAGGTAAAATAAAAAAATGCCAAATCTCTTTCTTTAATTCTTATTTGACTCTAGGGACCACGAACTACATTCAAGCCTAAATAATGTTGCTTCTGAATTTACATCACCCTGACTTTTAAACCCAAAACGTTCACAATTTATATGATAGGCTTTTGTCTTGTTTGGTCGTGCCTTGAAAAGTCACCCATTGACTGTTACAGGTCACATTTTGTGAACTGATGCAGATCATTGAATGCTAATAACGGTTTTAAATGCAAAGATAGGGCAATAGGCGAGAAAAAAAGGTTATAACAAAATGCATTGGTGATGCGTTGCACAAAAAGGCAAATAAATGCAGGTTTGGCTGATGTCAAGTAATTGATAAAATAATGTTAACAATAATAGAGTTCCAAATATGGCAAGGATAAAATATTATCCTTGCCAGATTTAGGCAATATACTAATATGCATTTTCAAGAAATAATATGTAAGGAGTTGCATCTTTATGACATTTTTAGCTCGATGTAAGCTTGATGTTTTAAAATAATATTTTTTTAGCTATGCATCCCTCTTTATATATTTTAGGGTTCCAGCTTTTCAGATTCATTGCAATAGCTCCGCCTTGATGGCAATTTTCATCCTCATGCCACTGGAGGGATTCGAACCCACGACCTTCTGGGTTGAATTCAAGCAACTTGCGAACACGGCTACCAAGTCCCCCCAAGCTTGATGTTATATCATAAAGTCTGCCTGTGTTTGTGAAACATTTAAATTTTACCATGCGCGCTTCTCCATGCTTGCTATAAAATACCTGCTAATTCCGAAGAAGCTGCCACGCCAATTAAAAATATAAAAGACGGGCGTCAAGAACAGAGAGAGACTTTTGGAGAATGAGCTGGAAAATAATGAATGAATGAACTTGGAGTGCAAACTATGAAACTATGTGACGTGTATGGTTAAAATTCGGCTGTCCAAATGATAAGAAGCCAAAAGTGCCAAAAAAGAGTCCCTAACCTCTTACGTACTTACGTTATAGTATCAGTACAGTACATAGTACTGCATACAACATACATTGAACGTATTTCATTGGCTCTTCTGTAAAGGTATGTACAATTTAGGATAGAGAACTCTTATCATTTGGACAGCCGACTTATATAATGGTTGCTAATGAAGGCTGGTTACTTCACACTTTTTATATTTAAAAAAAAACATCGTGACTAATGAACCTAATATATTTATTTTAGTAACAGGGCTGGATAGTCACTGTGGATACTTTACTTTTTCTTTTATTAAAAATTAAAATGATATTGACCAATGGACATAACATTTGCTTTATTAATATTCTCAAAGGCTAATTGTCAGACTGAATATTTCTAACTGTATCAATTTATACATTATAATACATTTTAAACCGTAACTATAAAATTTGCATTTCTGTTTTAGTCGGGATCAATGCATACAAAGTTTGATGTCTCCCGTGATTGATTCTTTTTCATCAAAATCGATGGCGGCAAAATTGATGAGTTTCAGGCTGAGAAAACAGGCCGGAGGGTGTAATTTAGAGTATTATTATGTGTATGGTTATATAATCAGAGAAGATACGAGCACTAACACTTCATGAGTTACTAATACACCTGTGAATCTGTATAAAATAACATGTGTCAAACTGTACAAATGAACAGTGACCAAAATATTCTCTTAAAAATGTGGGTGATTCACGAGTCCAAATGATAAGAAGCATATGGGGCCAAAATTGCTTGTTCTAATTTTATAAAAAGCTTGAAATAAGCATTAAAGAGAGTTGTCTACCTATTATGTACTCTTATATTATCAGTACAGAGTATAAAATTTACGTTAAAGGGCTTTGTTGCCTTTTTTGAAGAGTTACAATTTGGTCTAGAGAACTTTTATCATTGGGACAGCCGAGGGATGGTCTCCATTGTAGTTTCATAATCACTGATACTTCCATAGTTACAAAGTTGCTGCCAAAATTTAAATGAAATAAACCCGAATATTGTCTCAAACTTTGGTTATGTGTAATTTACTTTTTCATGCAACTTTTTGTTTGGCTGGGGCTGCTGGTTTCACCCACGTACGGAGAAACATTTTTGACGTGTGAAATATTAGTTGAGCTACGAGATCGAATGCTGAATGTTTTAACCATATAATTATCCATTAACATTAATTATATATTGGAGATTTCACTTAGCTTCAACTGGCCTCTGAAAATTGTTTAGAATATAGCCTAGAATGGATACAAAAGAATGCCATGGAGAGCTCAACGCGTCGATAAAATAATAGTTTAATTATGGTCTTAGTATTCAATTCAAGTTTATGCTAATGCACGGACACATAAGTTTAAAATGTGATATAAAATTCAATAAAAATCCAATTTAGACCTTCTTAAAATGTTAAGCGGTTCAAATTCCTCTAATCACAATAACAAATTTAACGTTACTCACCCAGGTACAAACATGATGATGTACGTTTAAATACAGCATGTTTACTACCACTACACTATGAAAACATCCCAAAAACATGTTTGAATAACAGACAAAAAGAATGCCTCAAAATCTTGGAATATTCATTATCGACGCCCTTTTGTTTTGACACACTATGGATTTTGAACTTGATAAAATATTGAGTTGCATCTCTACAAATTCATAATCTTTTTCATCAGAGAGTTCATATGTCAAGTAGTAAAAATATGTATTATCAACAGCAGCTGCTGCTGGCTATTGAACAGAAAAATTTAAGTTCATTGCCACGAAGAAGGTATTTCGCTGTAGTTGTGCAGCAGGCAGCAGGACTTTTTTGAAATTTGATTTAGAGCCCAATATTTACCCAATTAAATATTCACCAATAAATTTATCAGAACTGTCATTACGCAATACAATTATATATTCTATCAAGCAGTCGCATTTTTATAATGTCAAAAATCAGCGACTGAATGTTAAGCAACTTTGTTCTGTTTCACTTCAATCTAGACTTAAGTTTTCTACCAGTCAAAAATGATTTTGCGCAATTTTTTATTGCGCACGGTCTTTACCTCTGGACCTCTGAATTACTTGCTAATTTTAATATAAATATGCATGCAATTCGACTGTCCAAATGATAGGAGGTCTCTAGCCAAATTGTAACTGTTCAGAAGTGCCAACGGATGCTTTTAACATGGGTGTAACAGTTATGCTCTGTACTGATACTGTAAACATACATAAGACGATAATGTCCCTTTCGGATGCTTATTTGAAGCTCTTTGTAGAAGTAGAACAAACTGAGTTGGCACCTATTGCTTCTTATCATTTGAGCAGCCGAATTTACTTAATTATATAAATACTTCGTATCATATATCATTGTATATTATGGAGGGTCTAGTTTATTATTTATATAATATGGTTCATGCCTAAGCGTGGGATGAGCTCAACTACTTAGACATTCCTTCGGCCACATGTTTCACATTCCAGGGGAGAGAAAAGAAAGGAATAAAAAGAGACCTGAGTCCGATTATTAAAAAGCCCAAAGCAACTCCTTAACGCTAAGGAGTTGCTTAGCAATCATTTCAGCCAATGAGGAGGCTGCATTCCAGCTAAAGGAGTACTTTAAGCACTAAGTATCTCAATTCCACTTTTTAATAATCGGACTCTGAGCCGAAAGTGGAGAAGAAGATGGGTTCAGTTGTTAGAGAGGTTTAATACAATTCAAGAAAAAGATAATTTTCGATTGCATGTTTTGTGCTAATAAGGTCCTGTAACTCAGTTACAGACAGGTTTACCAAGGAGCCCTCAGCTCAAAACTGCTCAGTTGAGGGCTTAGAGGAGATGACTTGAGAGAAACTCTTGTGACTTGCATGTACATTCAGTTCCAGCAGGTTCCAGAGTCCAACTATTAAAAAAACTCAAAGGGCTCCTTTGAGCCAAAGGAAGAACTTTAGCCAAAATACTCTCTCCTCATTGGCTGATTCCAGCCTTAAGTTCTTCCTTTGCGCTAAGAGCTCTCCTACACGGAAGCATAAGTAGGAAAACTTCCGGAAAACTTCCGGAAAATTTCTGGAAAACTTCCTTATATTTTCCTCCCTTCTCGCACACACAGCCTTGTCTAGTCTGCTGGGAGAAGGAGGAAGGAAACAGGAAAACTTTCTCTCTGACAAGAAGTTTTCCAGAAGTTTTCCCGAAAACTTCCTATTATTTTCCTTTTTCCTGCCCGTGTAGGAGAGCTCTAAAGAGTAGAAAATCGAAGAAAATGGAATAAAATTAGTCAAATCAAGTTCAATTTGATTGTTACAGCACCTTAAAACCTTTGTAAATGCTCAGAACAGAAATATTAATTAATTTTATTGATTGCTTGGGAAGATATCTGAATTTGATCAATTTGATCAATATTTTATTTGAATATAAATTGCTTTCCAAATTACTAAATCCCCCACTTTTAGTTGGGCCCCAGGTCTCAGTGGGGAAACATTTTAGGACGATGGAGAGAAAACAGAAAATTTGCCTCTTTGGAGGGCTTTTTGCTCTCTTAATAGCTGTGGCAGTAATGGCTGTTACCATAGCAACGATGACAAGTGATGATTCAAGTAGCGTGGAGGGCAACACTAATTCTGAAGACAATTCAGGTAATAGAGGCTCAGAAGGTTGTGGGTGGAAACCAGGGCTGCCAAGTGACCTAATTGCAGGCCCCAAAGCCTAATTAAGACCCCTGGGTCTAGGGGCATATTTAATTTAGGAGTTGGAGGGGCTAAGTGGGTCTAATGACTCAGAGGCCTAATTTTGGGGGAAATTGGAAAAGGGCATTTCAGCTCATTTGGATGGAGCCTATCGATAATGAGATAAGATAATAGGATGGAAAGAGTTCTCAAAGATATTTTGTACATACTGTACAGTAAAATTTTGGCAAAACCCCTTCCATTTTGGTCCCAAAATGTAGCAAAAATGTCTTTCCCTCCTTTAAATTTTCTGATAAAGCTCAGAAAAAAAACAATAAAACCCTTTGAAATTTTGAGGAATTGGTCCTTATTGAGGCATAATTTAAAAAAGTTTCGTGCTGTATTTTGACCCATTTGGCCTAATTTGAACAAGCATAGTAGTTATAGCGTAGTTCGGCTCAAAACACTTGGCAGGCCTGGTAAAATAACGCATGTCCGTCAAATGAACTGTGATGAAGAGTTACATAATTTAGTAACTATGCTGACACTGTTTAAAGTGTCAATAGAAAGGCATCATATAATGTCTGAAGCT
>LR138553.1:16321-56607 GCA_900659605.1 Tisbe holothuriae | reverse complement strand
GCTCTCTGCTTTCGAAATGATCCAAGGGCTTTCTTTCTTCATGCATTTTCAAAGGGGGCGAACGGGGGTTTGTTTGCACATACAGATGAAACAATCCCCTTGTCTAAATAGAAGGGGGTGAAAAATGGCATGCTTGAATGCTAAATGAAGAACAAATAGGAGACTCAACCCTTATTTCGATTTTCACGCCATTAGTGGCTCTTCATTATAGCAGGGATTTTGTATTGGCTTGTTTTGCTCTCATACCCATTACTGGACTCACATAAGCAGACCATTTTCTCTCCTCCCCTAAAATTTGTTTTAAAAATAAGGCTGCTTGTGCAGCCCTACAGGCAAAACCTCATAAAAGGCTACTCTCCCCATTTCAGTTTTAAAGAACTTTGTCTCAGGGGCTTTTTAAACATAATAATATCAGCTCCTCTAGCCGGGGTTGGGTTGTGATATAATCGGTATGGTAGAAAGCAAAAGGGTAATTAGCTGCCGGAGGAGGAGCGAACTTACTTTTGTTTTGTGTGTTTGAAAAGCAAGGAGATTATTAAAACATGGAACTTAGGCTTATATTTATATTTAGTTACCTTAAAATATTTTCTGTGATTGCTAATTTATCCCTTATTGACAGCTATTTGAATATTTCTTCATTTGTGCTTCATTTCCAATTTTCCTTTTAAATATGTAAATATTCTAATATTGGCAATATTGTTTATTGTAAATATTTTAATACAAAGTTTTATAGAACTTATATTATGGAAGTGACGTAATACACTCTGATGTAATCCTGTACATAGGTAATCGATAGGCATTGCTATATTTGCCCTTTGCATGTGATCTCTGTCATGCATTAAACTGGGTCAGCATAGCATGTCTCAAATTTGCAAAACTAAATCCAGTGGAATTCGACACATAATATACGTAATACCTTGGAGGGCAATATAAAATTAATTTTATGAACAGCACACGCAGAAAAAGAGGAATCTTTTTAGGCCAAATAATAATATTTTCCTCCGATCCAAATTAGACATGACATTCTGATGCAGTTCCCTTTTATCAAATGATTCATGCATTCCCGTCGTAATGAATTTTTTACCTCTACATAATGTCACATGCTCGCTTGCTTTACTAATCCAAAATAATTCTGCATAAAACCTTTCCTTCTGAACGCCATATTTTGTTACAACGCTTCATCAGACAAGATGCATTTTAATATATTTTGCATGTCTCTATCTAAATACGTAAATATGCACATGTTCAAGGTTAAACATCTTTGCAGCAGTCTTTGCATCACATACATTCCCCTAATTATGTTTTAAAATTTCAGCCTCCCAGTTTTCAAAACACCTGTGCAGTAGCCTGACATTGTTTTTACCGCTGCTCTCTCAAACACAAAAAGATCCCTTTAAAACATGCGTTCTTTCTCCCGTCAGTTTGTTTTGAGTCATCATGCATCGTTTATTACTAACGCTATTATTCGCGGCCTCGGTGTCGGACGCCTGGATGTTTGACGGCGAGTGCGGCACGTGCACCAAGATGTGCGACTTTGTGGACGTGACCGATGCCGCGGATGAGGTCGCAGCTGCGGGCGACTGCGACGGGTATGCCGCGGCAAATGAGGATAAGATCAAGACTGGGATGTACAACGAGGATCAGGAGTTTCTTGAGGTAAAGTACAAACTATCAATGAATGGAGAGTTTTTACACATGACAGACATGAGGTAAGTATAAAAGTTTAGTATATACGAGTGCGTATTTTATGTTCAAAATCCGGGTATTTCTTGTACCTTGATATTTTTGTTTGTCAAGCGTATTTAGTGTTACCACATATCCTGCCTTGCACCACCCACACAGCTAAATTTATACCCAGACGAAGACGTAGACATTTTAAGCAAAAGTAAGGTGGACAGGATTTTCACTCTGCTAATTGACATAATTATGCCCGTACCATGTCTCTTGAGACTGACCATACGCTGTATTTAACCAGACTTCTAAACTGTACATTATTGAATTAGAGCTCTTCATTAGTACGCAGTTACCTCTAAGCTCTAACTCTTTTTACCGGAGTAAAGGCTCCAGTTATATGATATATGAGAGCTATCTAAATTCTCTTATGAGTCCTGCATTTCAGTCAATCGGAGCCGGCAACTCCTTCCGTGTCTGCCAGCGAACCTTTGTCCGCCCGTGCGCGTGGAACTTCCCCCTGCTGCTGTGGATCCCCTCAGCCAGCCTGGAGAGCGGCGAGGTCGCGGAGACGCTCGACGTCACTGGAGTTGTCGTCATTGGACGAACATGAAAACAAGCTTAATTCATCAATTGTATGCTGCCAAACTTATGAAATATACACTTTGAAACTATAATATGCATCATTGCATGTATTTTACTCGCACTTTTCATGTATGTTACAGTACTTTACGTCATTTCTATATTTATGGAAGTGCATTAGAGGAACTATTATAGAATACATTCGCACATCCTTCTGACATTTAACAAAGGATGTTTCACACTAAATCGGCGACTTCCTGTCGATATGAGACGACGACAATTATTAACGTTTTCTAGAATGGCATGTGACATTAGCTCGTATTATTGTATTATTTTATCTTCTAGACAGGAAAATAGCTGTAATAACGTTCTCTCTAACGGAGGCCTATTTAAATACCCATCATATCCACTCTCATATATATAGGCCCCAGAATCCTTTCTCTCAATCAGTTCAAATTTCACTGTCAAAATGAACCGTCAGTACTTGACTACTTTAGCCCTGTCCTTGGTACTAATCCAGCTACAGCCTGCATTAGGAGCTGCTCGACGAGGCAACTTTTTCCAGAGTAAGGACATTAGAAACATTTTATGACAAGTTTATTTAATATACTTTCATTCAGATTTCTGGCAATGGGGTTCGGGTGAGTGCATGCCCGTCTGCCGGTCAGAGAGTTCCTACTTTGCTGCGCCAGAGGGCGCCACGACGGCTGAGGAGTGCAGGACGGCGCTGGAGGAGGCTGAGAATGAAGTGGACTCTGAGCTGGTGGTGAAGGACGGTCAGTTCTGTAGGGATCAGGAGTTCTTGGAGGTAGGAAAACAATTAAATTGAGTAAGTTTATTTAAAACCATGTTTGCGTCCATGAACTGTATTTAGAAAGTTAAAGGGTTAATCCTGGAATAGCACTCGTATAACAATCGGTTCCAGAGAAATGATACTATCTTAGTACATTGATAAAATACCATGACTTTCATTTTTAAGGTTAATTATATATTCTTGTAACCTGATATTTCATTCGACTGCAGTGACATTTTCAAATTATAACCTTATAATATTTGTCTTGCATATCCGTGATGAATGCAGTACTTACGTAGGTGGAGTTATTCAGCAAATATTTGTTGCCCTTGAAGATGCAAATAAATGTATTGCATCTTCTTAATAATATTATTTGCTAATGGAATTCGATCATTAACATTCTTTAAAAGTGTCAAGTTTCAACTAGTTTCAACATCCTCTTATAAATGTATTCTAGATTCTCAATATCAACTTTTTCAGAATGCTCAACTTGGCCTCAGTAAGATCGGTGTTAGAATCTCTCTCTATCCTCTGTGATTGAGGTTGGAGTATGCCATAAACAAGGATTAGCATCTAAACACGTCCCCACGCATTTACACACTTTCAAAGGGCTATATGAGCCTATATCAAAGTGAAAATATATAAGAAGTATTGACTGTAAAAATGTCATTAAATCCTCTTTCAGACTTTTGGCGTCGATTCTCCCTTCTCCGTCTGCACCCGCACGACCCTCTTCAAATGCGACTTCTCCAACATATTCAACGGCAACGGCAACACCGGCATGGAGCTCGAGCCCTGCAAGGAGAGCTTCAGCCTCGTCACTGGCACCGTCCGGTCCATGTTGATCGTGGAGGACTTGAACACTGTGCTGGAGGAGGAAGATGACGATGTTGCAATGCCAGATATGGCTCCAAGGGGTTAGCAAACCTGTGCCGGTATCATAAAGTCTTATTGTACGTATTTATGGAATACTTTATGTTCAGATAGACGATAAAGGGACCATTCAACTGAGAGCAACGACACCCGTTCCGATCTAGCATAATTTCCACTCCTATCTATGAAATAAAACAGTTCTTCATTAAGGTGTATTTTATATTATATATTATACTTCTTCAATGTTATACATTTTCTAAAGGAAAAACTTCATGTCGTAAATGTTAAAAAGTTAAAATTCTTAATTTTTGGAGCAGTTATTTTTTCTTCTTCGTGTCACTTTTATATTATACGCGAATGCGGATTCAGATCTGAGTAGAGCAACGCCAACCATGTATTTCTTTTCTACTTTTAGCTTTGTTCTTAGTTCTTACGTTAAAATAGAGATGTTTCTTCGACATAAACTGTCTCATTTTCATGTATTGATGTATTATTCAAATTGATTAGTTCAATATATTTCTGTCTCTTTTAGTATCTATACAAATTTTTGCCCTCATTTTTTATATGTTGCTTTTATATAGTTTAATTTTTAATTAGTAACATTTCACTGGATTCCCAATATCTATCATGGATTTCTTGCGTAAACTTTTATTAAACTCGTGTATCCGAAATAAATGAGTTGCGTGTTTCATATTTTTGGGACATACGTTGGTAATGCTTATGATTCACCCTATTGACAATAAATTGAGAGTATCTTTTTATTATTCCACTTTTTCAGGATTGTAACCATTAGACAGTAAGAGTTCAATTTCTTTCCGTGTTTTGTCATCTCATAGTTTCATGATCTGTAGCTCCACTTATATGTTCAAGTTAATTTTCTCATATCATATATCTTTCCGTTCATGGTGTCTGTTTTTTGCTTAATTCCACTTCATTTGCACTGTTTCACTGTATTTATCTAAGTTTGTAAACATTCATGAGTCTGAAACCTGTCATATATAATGGAAGAATATGTCACGTGTTCTCTGCATGTCTGACCGTATAGTTAGAGTCCAAATATCTTAAAAATGTCCGCATCATCATCATAATGCTTCTAATCATCATCATCCTCACTTTTCTGCCAGCTTGACTTTTGTAATTAAAGATGAAAAGAGAACAATCTTCTTCTCCTTCATCTTGTCATCCCACTTGAGGAAGGAAAACTTTTCTTTCAGAGGTAAAAACGAGGAGGAGCCTCACTCTGGAATGAATATATATGTCATTTTCAAGGCAGTTCTCATTCTTCCCTCGGGGGCGACAACGTTTGAGGACCGCTGGTGATCCAGGGACAAAAGACTTGAGGATGCTCGAGGTATGATGTCGACTGTCTCTCTCTCTTTCCGCTCGAGGTGGCGCCTACTGCTTACAGTCTGGCGCTGAAGGTAAGTAGACTGAGTAGGACTATGAGGAGGGAGGAGGAGAAGGAGGGCTTGGTCATTGCCACGGATGAGCTGATCTGGTCCAGGATGAGGCTCTGCTCCTCTTCTAAAAGAGTTAATTTATAGGAGTTAAATAAAGCTGCAGTTTAAAAGTACATTTCCATTACCTGTTCGTGATTGGAGCTCCTTTGGTTCGTTTTCTGCAAGGAAATAGAGAGATGAAGATACATTAGTGTCACTTAATTCATCATTGGAGACTGTTATAAATTTCTAGAAATTCCAAAACTCATTTAATGGGTGTCAAAATACATTTTGGAAAGTTGGAACGTCTGGAAATATAAATGTGTGACATTTATAGACAGACTTTAAGAAAGTTTTCATTCGCCGCAAAAGTTCTTTTCAACTATTTGAGCACCTTGGTCGACTCAGTTTCAAAACTTAAAGCAAAGGAAGGCACCGCAGTAGCCTCGAAGAAGTACAAATAGTATATAGTGTATAAACGATAACTGTATTTTGAATATGCCTTGCACTTGTATTAGCTACAACTATTATTTTAAAGATTCCATAATTACTGCATATTAATAGAAATCCATACATTTTATTTACAACCTTGTACACAAAAATTCCAAGAGTATAGACTAAAGCAGACTTCAGAGGAAAAGTAAACTTGAGGTTTCTAGAAAAGTGTCAACGAAATTTAATTTGAACCAACCAAGCATTGAAACTGCGACAAATTTAAGTAGGCCTGTTGTTGTAAAACATCGGTTTCCACTATTCCACTAAAAAGCGGACCTTTAAAACAACACTCGCTCCTGCTAGCTTATAAAGCGTTTTCACACCCGGTCTACATAGTAGAAAAGCCTTTTAACAGCTCGAGCCAACAAATTGAAAGCCATTTCCACTCGACCTGGATTTGCTGGCCATCAATAATCCACGACACGCTATCTGCTGCTACTGCAAGACTAGGGATGCCATAGAATGAATTTATGGTTCAATGTTAAGCGCTGTAAATTTCAATAATATTGTGGGAATTTGATGTAAATGGCAACCCTGCTTTGTACGCTAAATATTGAGAATGTACTCCCGACCTTTGACAAAAATTTAAATATGCATTCTGCAAACATGTTATTATTATTATTTCGCTTTAAAATATTTGCTTACTTTATCACCATAGTCGTGGTGCTCTTCAGCAATAATGTTAATAACATTTAATATTTGCAATGATAAAATATGGGAAATGTCATAATTCATTTGAATATTTGTACTATGTATACCGTTAATACATATACATGTATATAAATGTACGTACACTTGAAAATTTGAATTTATGAGGAAAAGTGCTGAATTTGTTTGGAGATATATTGGGATTTTGGAAGGTCACTAACAATATATTTTGTTTAAGTAAGACATCCGAATAGTTTCTTGATTATTTGTGCAACGTCACGGTCACTTAAAAAGGGACATTTTCACTCACCGATCTTATTATTGGTCGTGAACTCGAACCTTCTGGACTCTGGACTCCATCCCGCCTCATTCCTCGTCTGCACCACCACCACGTACTGCTTCTGCGCCTGCAGCCCCTTCAGGTTGTACGCAAACTCATGCGCCGGCTCGTGTGCGTCATCGTACGCATGCGCGGCGACGGGGTCGACTGCGTCAGGGTGCGGCGGCGGGGAAACCTCCTCGATTTCGCTCGGTTTGAGGAGGCGTTCCCGGCGTTGTAAGGAGGGCGGGATCGAGGAGGAACCCTTGTAGGGAAAAAGGACATATATATCATTTATACTTCAATTATACCATGTTTCTACATAGGTCATTACAATATTCAGATCATATAACCTTGTATTCATATGACATAACAGATCAAAGTGAAGTTCTCAAAGTCTCCGATAGGGGGAAGTCCGAACGTCGTGACCAGACTGAGTGGAAAGAACTTTCCTGAGTGCCATAAGCCATGCAGTTGAGTCAGCAGCTCTTGGCCTGAGAAAAGAAACAAATCTCCCTCTCTTCTCAGCGCTCAGCTCAAACTCAACGTGGATGGTCACGATTTTTTCATGTCTTCCCCTACCGGCAGAATTTCAAACCAATTTTAGCGGCAATGTTTAAATCATGAATTAAAGGTTATACTCGTACAACTACGGGTAGCTTGATATATAGCAAAATGCTTGCACGTACCTGTGTCGGTGTTCCCGCATTACTAACTGCGCTCGACTCAACCTGCTGCCACTCGATGCGATGCTGTAGAATCGGCAGCTTGGACACTGACGCCCACTTGAGGTGATAGCCGTAGCGGTGCTGGCCGTTGGGAGGGCTCAGGATCTCGGGCCGGGTCGGGGAGCCTGGAAAAAGAGCGGGAAATTTAAATAAAAGCTTGAAAAAAGTTTGTAGTGTTATTGCAGTAGATGCAAAATGTGAACACAGAGAGTTTTGGAAACTTTTCGACGTGGTGTAATTTTCATTTTCCGAGTCGGTTGCATTTTCGGTTTTGTGTGCTTGAAAAGTTTCTCATTTTTATTCTCTTCTCTCCAGCAGAAGTCGTTGTCAAAAAACCAGAACAGATTTTACAGAAAGTGGAGGATTTAATTTTTCCCATTATGCAAATGCTCTGTATCATATTTTGAACAATGTACAGCAGCAGCTAACAGCAGTACATGGGAGTAGTAAGATAGAATAATCCAATAATATCACAGTCGAAAGTCACTTTTCAACGGGGGAAATCGTAATTCGGTAGGACCGCAGACCGCGGTTTTGGAATCCCTTTTCGTTTGGCAGGAAGGAATTAATGGTAATTTATGACAAGATTCCATTCCAGAGAGGAGAATTAAATGGGGCTTCTTCTTCTTCTTATTCGGTTTCCAGACGGTATTCACGGTATAATATTGCTTTCTCAAAAGGTCAGAAAACGTCTGTGGAAAGGGGAAATAGAACCCCTTAATCACGCCAAGGAAATGCCGGGAAAATGCATAAAATAGGCAGAGTCATCCCACGCCAATAGGACGTTGTCATCACCATTAATCAATAGCAGCGGCTTTTTTCCAGGTTCAAATATTGGCAACTGAACTGGGGAGAGCTTCCTTAACAGCAAGGAGGAAACGGAACGAATAAATAGAATTTAATAGCAAAACATATTAAGGACATTTTGAAGGACCATATATACTGAGCAATAAAACATATTGATATTATACCAAAAACTCTTTCCTACTCACCAGTTAGCGTGACAATAGTCTCCTTCCCTCTTGCCTTTCCCAGCACATTCTCACTGACGCACGAGTAGTTTCCAAAGTCCGCCTGGGTCACCGGGCTGATGCTCAGCTGGTAGCGCTTGCCGATCGTCACCATGGAGCGCCGCTCGCCGTCGCTCAGCTTCATCGAGCCCTTGTACCAGTTCACCTAAAACGAAATGAGTTAAGTAAGTGCATTCTTCTTCACAAAGGGGCGCCACTTTGCTTTGTCTGAAAGTGGGGGTATAATTAGCAGCAAGGGCTAATTTAATTAGCGCATTAGGCGATTCTTTTATCCTACTCTTAGTAGTTGCTGTTTGTGCACGTTATACGACTTAGAAGGAGGCCTCAAGACAATGCAAAACAATCAATTAATTGCATGAACTTTGCCAAAGACGAAACAGCTGCTGCTAAAAAGTCTTCTTCGTATAGCAAGCTGTGTATACATCCCCTAAAGAACTCTTTTGTTTTCGTTGCTGCATTTCTCAAGCAGCAATACGAGTGGAAAACTTTTTCTTCTTCAGTCCATCTCTGAAAATCAGATGGAAAAATTCTCTTTGTGCCTCTCTTTCATGAAGTGGAGAAGAAAAGTGATTTTAGGTGAAAGTTCATTCCTGGCCTTTTTAGCGGCCTTTGGCCTTCTCCTGAGGGACAGCATAGCGAAGGCAGCAGCAGCTCATTTGCACTTGAAAGAGGTTTTTTACCTTCTTTCGATCCTCTGAGGGCAAAAGGGGAAATTGAAGTCAGATAAAATTGTATGCGATGCCCAGAGGACTCATGAATGGACAAGCAGAACAGCTTCTTTGTACTTTTAACGGCAAGGTTATGACAAAAAGTTGGGAAATATATTTGTGAAACATGTCAACTAATGTTATCGAGGCTGGCGACAGCAAATAACGGAAATTCACGTCACGTGTGCTGGCAAACGTGTCCAGACACGATCCATTGATGTGAACAACAATGGTCCAGAGGTCCGATATGCCCATGTATGTGTGCATGGCTGGGTGGAAATAATGGGCCTAATAATGATCACAGCATGCCGCAATGTTATCGGAGTATTATGCCTCGTGTGCGCTTCAGCGGCAGCAGGATGCGACGTGATACAAAGGAAATATTGTCATATTTGGTGGAAAGTGTTTCTAGAAGATTTTCTTGTCATTAGGTGATGACTTGTTTCATAACTTTAGGCAGTACAAAATAGAAGAAGATGGTGATATTGGTTCATAAGTTTAAGTAATAAAAAATACAAATTTAATTATGCATATTAGTATTCCGGAACTATGTCATGATCGATTGATCGACTTAATGATCTATTTATATGTCATTTTTCTTCCGATTGTTCAATGTTGACATTTCCAGAGTGGGACTTGTACTCGTATATAAAACAACATCGATAAAAGCATTTCTTCTTGTTCCCGTGTCCTTGATCAGATATGACCGACTTATCTCTCTAACAAGCAAAAAATATACAATACATCACGGTGGGGTTACTAAAAGACTCTCCTTATGAAAGACTTGCTTCTGCAGCGTGTTCTAATAATTAATAAGAGAAAGCATTAGCAAACCGGACCCACAACCCTTTTTCTATCCTCTATATTAAATGATATATTGCCAACGCGTGCTCTGATTGGTCAATGTTTATAGCTTCTTCTTCTTCTGCACTTTGTGTAATGTACGAAAAAAGCCACCAAAGAACAAGCTGCTCTGGTATGTTCCCTTGAGCTCTTACAAAGGACTTTTAGAGAGACGAACACAAAATATTGCCCTGTATGAAAAGAAGCTCATTTGTCATCTAAAGTTGTTGCAGCAAAAAGCAACATGATTATTATCAACATGTTGCCGACGTGCATTTTTCTTAGTACAGAAGGCGAGAGGGCGAAACTTTTGTTGCATCGCAGAGATATACAAAAGTTTTCATATATCACTGTGTTCGCTATCATTTGACAAAATGGAGGCCGTCCTATGTTGAGTTATTGCCCCCGTTTTTGCATGTTTTATGCAAGGCACGTAATTGTCTCTGTGATGTGTAGGCCGCCAATTTTGACTGAATGTGTAGCAGCAGCAGCCAGATATGAATAATAATCTACTCTCATCTAATAAATTACATGTGCACTGCCGCTGCTATCACGAATATTATGCATATTCCTCGCTGCGATGCACTTTTTTACGGTAACGTCTCTTAATAATATGTGCGCCCAAATTAAACTCTTTCTGCATGCGATCCGTCATGTGACCTTGGGGGATTTGAATTTCCCGCGCTTTTTCCTCCTGCTCACTCACCTGCGGCTTTGGGTTGCCCCTGACGACGCACTCGAGCTGAGCGGACTCTCCGGTGCCGGCGTGAACCCACGGGGAGTCGATAAGGACCTCAGGCGGATCTGGAAGAAGAAAAAGTAGACAAAAGAACGTTTAGAAAGAATCTGGAAAGAAGAAATGCTCGCTCATAGAACTGAAAAGTTTGTAATTCAATTTTGTCTTCCCTTTCTTTTCACCCGCGAAAAAGAGCGACGTCTGCTAACGACCATATTCGCGGAAAACTCCCCTACTTTTATTATATTCCCAAGAAAAAGGGGTCGAGCTATTGTAAACGCTGAAGGGGAACTGAACAAAGAGTACATATGGATGCACAGAAGGTTATTTTACTTTAAAGTTTATGCATAATGTCCGCTATTAGCTGCAATTAATATGTACAATAATATTAACAAAGCCAATATACAAATAAATGAAATACTATTCAGTTTTCCTTAATTTTGCACATTTAAATATCCACTGGCTCTACGTTACTACGTTTAAGTTTCAAAGTTTGCATAGTGGAAGCGTCGTACCATATGACCCTCCATTCATTTTAAGCCTGTTAGTTCCCTTGGTTTGCTTTTATTTAGGGTGAAACAAGGAGCAATAAAACTTCCCCTTCCCAGGCTTCCCTTCCCCTAAGATCTCCACATTTTAGTCAAATGACAGGGATTAACCTTGTTGACCTGAAGAGAGCTTTGAAAGGAAAATAGAAGGAATTCCGGAACGCTTTTTAAACACGCTTTTGTTTTATTTTTCCAAAGTGTGTCACAGATTTATTATTTTTTGCCGTTCCTTTCTGTCACGGCTTTCTCTTCAGATGAGCTTGTAAAAGGAGGAATTCTTTTCTTCGTAACCTGGGCCACCCAGATGTAGGAGAAACGTGAGCTGACAAAATTAATATTTATTTCCGTAGAAGACACGGCATTTGACCTTTAATTGAAACTAATGCCCCAGCCCAGCCTATTTGTACATCCTGTAGTAAAATAAGATACAATTAATATTTTCCTGTTCCTCCACTATATTTTGCCGTACCATTAGACACTCATGAGATATAATTGCAATTAAATGCCAATATTTGTCATATTTGCACACCCTACTACGATTAAACACAATGTTCCCCTTTCCGCGAAAACCGCATTTTCGTTACATCAGTAAACCCGCCGCGCGTTACTTTTGATCGCGCAAAAAGTGTTTTCGCCTGATTGGCAGTTTCCGAGAAAAATGGCAGGAAATAAGGCCATGAAAAGGAAAATAAGCAGGAGTTTTTTCGACATAATATTTCACCAGGCAGAAAGAGTTGTGTAAAACCTCCTTCGAAGACCTTCTAAAAGCATTATTTTTATTTTCCTAGGAATTCTTAATGTTGCCACTTTAGGCCTACAGACGACATCTTGAGCCAATCTTGTCTCTAGAGAAAACATATTTGACTGAAAAAAGGATGAAAATGTTAAAAGCTCTTCTCTGATTTCCTTCTCGTCCTACGACTACTACAACGCATTTCACATTTCAGGCGTGAACTGTCACCTTATAGCAATTCTATAACGCTAACTAGGGGAGGTCCGGCCATAGATGGGACAGTAGTAACTAGTAACGTCGTAGACACGCAACACGAACAAATTGATCATAATACCTCTCTCATCTATACAGTACATCACTAGAGAGGCCGTTATGTGAAGTAATACCGTTTTAATTTGTACTACAGCCGGTAGTCATCTATGCCCCACACTTCTACTCTCCGTTTAGGCAGCTAACGAGCTTGCTCTCGCTCTTCCTCTCATGCAGGGTGCATTCAAACGTGACAGATTTGGAGTGGGAGGAACGAACACATGGCCAGGATTCCACAAGTTCGCTTCAGCGAGCAAAACAGGGGCAAAACAAAGGGGGAAACAAGGTTATATGACGGGGCAAATTCTGCTGAATTGGCCCGAATAATAATCATTTATGCCAGAATTGTACGATCAAGGTTATTGTTAGGACTCATATATACGTGTACAGCGTACACACCCACCCAAAGGGGTAGTAAAAATATGGACGTAAAAGTGGTACACACACTCCTCAAAGCCTGTTTTCGGCAGGCGGAGAAACTATATAAAGATATGGTGTAGTGAACACATACCCACATAAAATGAGGGAGAATTTTACGGCCTTCAACCTGGGGATAAGAAGCAGCTAGCAGTCCTCTGTACTCCATACTTTGGAGAAGAGGGTTATAAAAAGATCTGCAGATTAAAGATAAGACTTTTCTCTTACTTTTAAAAGAAGGGATTTGGAGAGCGAGAGAGGAAATTTCCCCCTTAAGAATAATGGCCAGATGCTTGATCATTTTTGGAAAAAAGTAAGGTCGCCGCAAAGAACTGATCAGAAAACTATTCTTCCTTCTCCTCCATGGTTGTAGGCGATTTCGACCTCGATAATACCGGACTCGATTCAACGGCTGATTTCATTTCACATTCACGTATGACTGCCATTGGTGGGTAGCCGTCCGGAAAACGCGAGGGAATTTTCGCAAAGGGCCTTCTTTTCACTGATGTGCTGTGGCTATTGTGAGCTCATGCGTGTGACAGCAGCGGGGCTTTGGAATAGTCTGTCTGTAGGAAACCGTTTTAAAGCATGTTTTGATATGATGATGACACAATGAAGAAGAAGTTTTCCGCTCATGTCATAAGATATGTCATGCGACAACAGTTTGAAAAATGAGATAAAGGTTACATAATACGTACTGCAAAGAAACTATACATGTATATTAACTGTACTGCACCGTATGACAAAAACTTTAACTCCCTTTGAAACTTTCTTTCGCACGTTTAAAAGAAGGAGAAACTGCTCGAGCTCGTTTTTGTCGTCGCCAGCCCATGGGGATAGAAAAGAAGAAAGAAAACTCAGACATTTCCCTGACTTCTTTATATTCACACACAATATGGTTGGGAGCAAAGAAGGGGTAAAAAGGCATCATAACATGCCTGGTTGAGTTCAGAAGACTACAAAAGGCGACCTTTATTCTGCACAATGAAGAGGTTACAAGACGAGACAGAATCTCCATTGGGATATTAAACCCATTGCGTACTCTCTGCAGATAATGGGCCTTTTTCATTCATAATTCAGTTCTGTTGTTGTTGTTGATGTCATATCATAATTTCATGCGTCATCAGAAAGCTCGCTTTTGGTGGAAAATATGCAAAGTATGCTCATACATTATGCGCGTGTGAAATCCATCAAATTCTTCAGCATGGAGGACGTAGATCGCTGTTAAATGCTAATAATATGCATATTTCTCATTTAAACGGTCTCTTTCACGGTGTACGTAGATCAGTAATATAATTAAGGCACTAAAGCTACTTACAGAATACGTTTAGGTCGACCTTTGCCCTGACGGGATCGCTGACCGAGTTGTGCGCGACGCAGATGTACGTGCCCTCGTCCTCCCGCCCGATGTCGTCCAGCTGCAGCGTGGCGCCGCGCTCCTCCAACCGACCACTAGAAAAGTACTTGTGATGCTGAAAAGAAAGAAAGAGAACAATTAAGGTCACTCTCACTCACCACACTGGATGTTTCATGAGGCGAACGTTATGTGATTTTAACCAGGGTTGACTTTGGACGACTTTATAACGGATTTAATGACAATAGAAAAGTGTATTTTGATGCAAATTGGCATCCCTGATGGCCGTCCCCAAGTGGCCTTTCTAATGTCAGTTGCAGCCTCCCCTCTCTTTTGGGGTTGGAAGAAGAAGAAAAGGCATCGTTAGTCTTTATGGCAGAAAACGAGGGCAGCTCAAGTAGCGTTCGTAGGTAAATGGTCAGTTTTTAGCGGTTGGTTGTCAAGTGCTGCGAACACACAAAAGAGGCTATTTTGTCCTTTTCGATGCAAAACGAGCGGATAAAGTGCTTTCCAGAGATAAACGCTAATGATCCTCTTGCAAAAACGAGAGGAGGCATAAAACACGACGCTTTGTGCAAACATTGTTAGCGGCATGGAAACTGCATTGGAAAAATTGGCTTGTAAAGTAGAATGACAAATGTGAAATTCGACATTTAATCGAATAATGAAAACGTGACATTGTGGAAAAAAAGTTTCGACTCACAGACGATCGAGAGCTACAGATGATAATGATGATGATCTAAAAAGTCCCTTTTTCGAAATGTCAGCAAAACAGCCTTTTATATAAAAATCGCTGATCCGTCAGAAAAACAAAGAGCAGGAAAATGATTTTCGCTAATCTTATTAGTCATTTTGCCATTTTGCGTTCGTTCTCTAGCTGCCATTTTAGACCGCTTGCCAAAAGCTACTGCATGAAGAAGAAGAGACCGCCAAACAACTTTAGTGAAAGCAAAAGACGTACTTGGCCTCATTGCTGAACAACTGCCTTTTATATCCCTCCCCAATACATGAAGTAAACCAGAGCCATCATCTATAGAGCAACATTTACAATTACATCCGTATCCACGTATGACAAAAAGCTGCTTAAGAGGACACTTGAGAAACTAACTCAGCTTTTGCCACCCTACTTTCACTCCTCCCCTACTCTCTCTTTATATCCTTCATGGAGAAGAAGATAACAAATGAGCTCAAAGTCAGCAAACTAAAGCTCTACGTTTTGGGGATCGTATGAAAGGAAATTCTCGCCCGCTCACGGAATGTGTGTTTACGACCGAAAAATGTTATTATGAGGGTATGAAGTTTATGAGTTGGAGGGGTTGAAATCGTGCTTTATGTAATGTAGGGAGACCAATCAAACAATCGGATTTTTCATCATTTGATCAAATCGTTTTCCGATAACGACGTTGGAAAAAAGAAATCATGGAACGGATCACGATAAAAGAGTACGTTGACGAATTCATTGCAGGCTGAATATTCTATAATGTGTACTTTATCACGTATTTGACACACTTACAGTGCTTTGATTGAGATGGATCACGCGTATTTATGTCGTGTACTTCAGTTATCCAAAATTGAATACAGCCTCATGCCACTGTGTCGTCCTCTTACACATTCCATAAACAAAATATTGCTGCTGCTGGCATCTCCAATGTATATCAACATCGTAAACAAAATCAATTCAGCTCGGCCAAGCGTCGTCGCCGTTTCAACCCATCCTCCACTCTCAAGGAGTTCATCGACTTTTTCTTCCTCCTCCTCAGACAAGATACAAGTGCCAATATAACGACGACGACGACGCTGCTGCAGAAAAGTGTTTTCCTTATAGAGAGTCCTTTGAAGGCGATTCTACTCGCGTACAAAGTCTAAGAAAGAAAGGCCGATAGAATGGAGATTGTCATCACATTGAAGAGACCAAAACAGACCCGACGGCTATGACGTACCTTATAAGGGGCCTTTCCCCCAGACAAAGTGGCCCCTTCCTAGTAACAAAATCCGGAAAATTGTAATGCTAATACCTTGTGCACCCATCTTGCATCGTCGTGTCTGTCGAGCTCTTTAAAGGTGTTCGTTCGGCTTCTGTCACGAACTGCTGCTGTCCTTAAAGGGTTGACGTCTTGGACGAAGAAGACAAGTGCTCTTCAAAACGGACCGCTGCTGGAGAGTCGATTAGGGACATAGACTGGGTGTGCACATGTTTAATGGATATTATAGATGGCTGAGGTTTAATATTAGCATGTGCTGTGCATTTTTCCTCCTCGACGTCCAAAGTAACGGCTTTTAACGGGTATTTATGGTTAATAACTGTGCAAAAAGGGGAATAAATTTGCACCTTTGTAGCAGACTTGGTCAAGAGGGGATAATTTGGCTGTCCTTGATAGAAATGTACTCTGCGAAATACAGCTTTTTTGTTTTAGCATGTTATCCTCGTCGTATCTAAGCAATGGGTACATTTATCATCTTTCAGTTAATGTACTCTGCTAAGTTTTATATATTTGCAAAAGCGCGAAAAACCCGCTGAAAGTTTTTACTGCAAAAAGAAGATCATTTGGCATCTGAAGAAGGTTGTAAACAAGAAACTTAAACAAAGTCATGAGAAATGGATAAGTTTAGATGTATGCGTGTTAATTACGTACGTAAATCTTACAATTGGCAAAACTTTGCACTTGAAAATGTACTATTTACGAAACTCTTCCATAATGAAGTTTTATAGCTTTTGAAAGTCGGAACTTTCAAATGTCATGATTTATATGCCGAGTAGCGAGCTTTGGCAAAACTGAAAATCAGGCCTTTGGAAGTAAACACGCGAAGGAGGCTCTTCGGAAGATACCCCTTCTTCCGCTTGTTCTTCCTATGTTCCATCTTCTTCTTCCTCCCCCATTTCCCCTTTTTGCCACATCCTCCCGAGAAGAATGTGTGTGTGGAGGAGAAACTATGATAGATGACATCTCATAAATGTGAAGCGGCAGAAAAAGTCCCTTGTTAAAAAGTAAGATTCCTCTTCTATCGTAAGGCCTGGTTCGAAACGCAAGGGCTCCAACATTGAACAGGGGGCTGTAATGTGCTATTATAACAGCTTAGAGCGTTGTTTAACGTCCAACTCCGCGCATTATTTCATGTCCGGAATTTATTACAAAATCTGCTCAGGCCTGAGCTGGCTATAAAGCAATGCGAACAGCGACAAGCTCATCCACTCAGCAGCGCTGTACTTTATGTATCTCGTAATCGCTGGGAGGACGGACTCCCCATGGGAGCGAAACTCTCTCTCGAAGAAGAATGAGCTCTTGTCTTTTAATATCTGCCGCCGCCGTTTTTCGTTTCATGGTCGACGGAAGAAAACAATAACGGGGGCGAAATTGCGTCTTTCAAAATCAACAACAAAGTTTTTATTACTCTCTCTCAACTTGTCGTGTGTAGCCTTGGAAACCGGTTCATTTGTGGAACTCAAAGATCCCCTTTCCGTGCGAAAACTTTCCTCCTCTCCCCATATGAAATTGCAATCACGTATTCTGGACCAAAGATATAAAATAGTCTCGTAGAATATCCAATGAAACTCCGAATTGAATAATCTTACGACCGTGAAGACGACGAGTTTAGACACAATTTTGGCAGCAGCAGCATTCTTTGCATGTGTTCAGAAAAACAAGCTGGATTTCGACGGATAAAGAAACTTTTGCCTCCGAGACATTTTCTCGACTTCAATATGAGTTTTACTTTTCTTTAGCTCTGCTTTGCCCTGCGGTGAGTGTGTGTGGTCTCAGCCAAAAGACAAGTCTAAAAGTCCCAAAAGAAGAGAGAGAGAATTTATTTTGCTCGGATAAAAGGACCATATTTTCTGCTCCATTTTCCACTCGTTCCTGGGAAATAAGCGAACATCGTGGAAAGGGGGAGGAGAAGTGCCCAACACAAGCAGTGCAAAAATCGCCCCCTTTCCTTCTTCTTAGGCGCCCAAAGTGAATTGAGTCCATAAATAAAAGTCACGAACTTTTTTCCAGCACATGTTCGGTCAACCGCGAGTGAACAATAAACACACGGCTTCAAATGTCGAATGCAACAAAGAAAGGCTTCATTATCTCACCTGTCGTTCCCAGTGAATCTGCGGTCTGGGGTGTCCGGACGCCGTGCAGTTGAGGCGGATCTTGGAGCCCTTGGTCGCAGTGATCTTGCCGTTGCCGGAGATGGCGTTGATGCGAGGAGGGACTGGAAATTAACAATTTAAACTCATTAGAATATGGTTATATAACTGCACTCTTATCAAAACTATTCTAATATTGACATGCCTTTTTAAAGTAAATAAAATAACGTTACGTATTCGTCGCTTTTTCCACTCTCGTCAATCGAGTAAACTTTTTAAAATACTTTTCGGTTAGACACCGAATAAAATATGAGAAAGTTTTTTCTTCTCCTTCTCTGTCGAAATTTAAGAGAGCATCACCGCATATTTTACTCGGACGGCTAAAACGGTTTTCCTCTCATAAAACAGTAGAAAAGTACAAGGAGACTTTTGAACTGTTTTCAGGGTTACTGGTTACTTTAAACTTTAAACTTCATTTCGGCATCCCTAAGTCAAAAAGTTGCAGTTCTCTCAAGCAAACACTTTGGTGTCATCTGTTGAGGAAGAAATTGTATTTTTATCTCTCCAGCTCGTTTAGCTTCTGTACCACACTGCCTTCTTAGTCTTACCAACATTGTCAGCTAGAAACTGCAATTAGGACAGACTCGGCTCATTACGCAATTAAAGGCAAAATGAAGGAGCGAGGGTGAGGGAAGAAGAAGAAATTAAGCAAGCTAAATTAACCAACACAAAGAAATCTCCGTTTTCTCTTCTTCTGCAATTAGGAAGAAGAGGAGCAATTTACGTCATGTCTAAAAACGGGGACACTATCCGTATTAAAAACGTATATCACAGGGACAGAATTTGCAGATTGTAAAGAAATGTAAGCTCTGCGTATTTTGCAGACGTAAAAAAGGGAGTATGAAGCTTCCAGAGAAAATGTATTTACACATCTTACATGAGATTATTCATGAATACAGTTGCAATCTATCAGCACTCAATTGTAAATATTAAATGGTTGTGTATTGTGTCACATCAAAGAATTATTCAATGTTTAAAGACTTCATGCAATAAGACATTTTGACAGGCTTTAAAAGCTTCATAATCTCAGCCGTGCAGAAGACGTCATCAAGCAATCGCTCATTGCAGCAGCAGAGATTGTGCACCAGAACTTGCACATTTGTCAGACTGCCATGAAACTGGGACAAGTCTTGTAATTATTCTTTATGCAGTCATATGCCGCTGTATTCAACGTTCAGTGTTGAAATATGGCGGGGAAATGGAGGGGAAACGAACAACGAGAGTCCCAGTGCAAAAAAGATTACGGGTCACAACTTTTGGAATGATGAGGATTCTTCTAGTCCTGTGCCAAGTGCATTTTGGGCGGTTTCAAACTGGGTCATGTAAAGCTTTTTTTTCTCGTGGGATAGGGACACAAAGTGGAGATAACTAAAGCTGCCTTTGTCTCAAAAGCACTTTAAAAACGTTATGGTACGTTAAAGAATGTCACATTATCCTCAGATCTCTTGTACTTTTTGCTTCCAAAGAAGTGTTTCCTTATTAAAACCACACAAAAAGAGGGGAAATGATTATTCCTTAGATCTACAGTTATACAGAATGCATAATATCCAAGTCCTTTTTGCCACCGCAATCCAAAGGCCCCGCCAAAGATCACACAGATTGCCCCCCAAAAGGCCTTATCTGCATTCATAAAATTAAACTTAAAGACACATCCGTCTGAGGAGGAGCAGGAAAACCTCCTGGAAAATTTGCATAACTTCAAAAGAGAGGAATTCGGAACCGCCGCGTGTGGCCCGGAGCCAAAAAATACACACGTACAGCAGGGGCTCAGGCGGCGGCGCCAGCGAGATGTCTGACGTCTGCTGTCAGGATGAAAGGGATCGAACCTATCTACAGTGGGTTTAGCTTACTTCCAATAACTATTTACGAAATCAAATAATGCTGTTGTGACCGGCCTTTAAAAGTACTCATGGCCAGGCTTAAAATTTAAGTATGAACCCCCAATCTGAGCTCACTGTGCCTATGTTGTCGCAGCTCACGATTGGTGCAGCAAAGGCCTCTCTCTCTCTCTCTCTCTCTCTCTCTCTCCTTCTTTACATCATCACATCAAACGAGTATAGAAGAGAAGGAAAATAATATTGCCGTTTGATTGCCAACCTTTTGATCAGCACATAATGCAATCAAACGTCGTTCTAAAACAATATTTGCTCTTGGCTCACCTAGGACCTCCAGCGTGTGCCTGATCCTGATGGGCTTGTCCTTGAGGTTGACCTCGCACGTGTACGTGTCCTTGTCCGCCATGCGCACGTCCTCGATGAGTACGCTGATGCCGGCGGTGCTGCCGCCGTTGTCGCGGGGTCGCTGCTGGAGGATCTTGATGCGCGGCTCGGCGAGGATCTTCATGGGGCCGGCGGAGAGGATGCGGTCCGCCTTGTACCACGTGATCACTGTAGAGCCTGAAAGTTGGTATAAAAGGGTAATTTCCGACGAAATGTCGATTTTTAAGACGAAGAGGATATTGCCGTTTTTAAATGCATCCGAGTTCAATGAGTTGAGACGAAAGTAGATTCAATTTTTTTTACAAATATTGTTTTAAAATGCTTAATTATTCTGTACGTTTGTAACATTTTATCGGTGTATAAATAATTAATCAATTTGCATTACAATAATACTCTACCAATATCGATATAATCCGATCTCGTCCAAGGTTTTTCATAAATCGTTGCTAAAACTACTCACCTAGGTTCTCCACCTGACAGTCTAGCTGTATCGAGTCTCCCACCTTGGACCGGTACGTCTGGTTATGGGTTGCAAAGCGGATGGACGAATATGAAGAAGAATCTGACGGTTCTGGCAACCCTGAAACCGGCGCAACACCACCTGGAAAGCAGGAGAAAGGATATTAGATATTATAGACTTTATATATCTCCCCAGAAGTCGTGATCATATAGCGTAAAAGTCCAAGCGTACATAAAGCAAACTTTTTATGGAGGGAACATTGCAATAAATCAAGAATACGGAAAGGGGGAACGGAGGAAAAGTGTTTGTCGTCGTAACATTGGCGACCCCATTTTTGTGACATAAGAGTAGTTTTGTGGCTTCACTGTCAGGATATGTGTTATGCATTTAATAATGGTTTCTATGCAGGATGTCAATAAAGCCGTTCAATAATCCATTTCCGAACCAATTTAAATTGGATTTAGACTGCGACAGATCAATTTAAGGAAATGGGTGAATAATGGAGTGAGAAACCACTGGAAATGCATTTTCCAGCCAAATGCCACCTGAAGAGTACAATATCCTTAAATATCACATGTATATTTTGTCAACAATCAAATATCCAGTTTGCAACAGTTCTAAGAACACAACTCTACAATTTCCAGTTGTCCTTTCAATGCATTTCCAACGGGAAAAAGCAATCACGTTATTATTTACTTTCCATATATTCTTGATTTACTTTTCACATATGTTGCTCCTGTGAACGGAGAAAAGTAATGGCTTCGTCGTTCTTTTATTTATGGTCACAAAAACTTAGACTTTTTATATACTGTACAGTCAGCAAGAGTAGTACTCGAAATGTAAAAATCCAGTCTAGAAAATGGTAACAAATAGGAAAATCCGTCTCGCAATTTGAGCTCATCCCAGAGAATGTTGGCGGATCAAGTCGGAATAAAAGCAGCGGGAAATTCCTTCTTAAGTAAATTCAATTGGCGAAAATCTTTCTTTATTTGCCATCCAATAGAACAGCAATGAAGAAGAAGAAGAAAATCCATCCGTCTCACGGTCCAAGACAGATTAGGGATGCCAGTTTGTTATTTCTATTGAGTTAATTTAATTAACATATGGCCTTGCCAAAAGTAGTCCTAATCAAGTTTGACCCAGTTTTACTCATTTTCAGTTATACTTTGTGTCAACCCTTCTTTGCAGGAATAAAAGAATCGGAATAAATATAAATGGAAAGTGCTTCTTCTTCTTCTATTCCTGCTGTCTCTTCTTCTCCATTATTCTGACTTTTGTCACCCTAACTGTTTATTTTTATCCTCTAGCTTCTCCTTTCTTCACTCATGGCATTATTATTCCAACGGCTTTTAGTCCTGAAATACACCTAATACAAACTCTCTCTCGTCTGGTTAGATGTGAGTTCGTTCTTTTAATACAGTCTGCTGTAAATTATGCACCAATTTTAGAAGCGATTCCTTTTCTCCACTTTTTCCGAAAAGAAGAGCGAAGAAAAGTGAAAAACAGAACTTTCCGCTTGGCAGAGAAAGTTTCCTTTTTATTCCACGGTGAATATAATATGGCTGAAGAGGAGAAACGAAGGTAATGTTAACACTGTTTAATAATTCTCTTTCTGCCCTTTTTGATAATGCTGTGCATGATATAGTTTTCCATAATAACATATATATGAAACATTAAAATATTATATTAGTACATAAAGTGTGTACGTACTTACTGGACCAGTGGACATTTTGCACTTACAAATGTCGAAAATAAAGATGCATTTTAGCCATTTTTATCCCCTACAAATACTAAAAGCGATATTGTTAAGCAGTAGGCACCTTGAAACTAAGAATAATACTAGGGCCGCTCTTGTATAATGATAAAATACCCGGAAATAAACTTGTACCTGTAATTCAATTTGCCAGTTAAGGCTCTTTTATGTACGGTATCTAATCCAAAATCCTTTGTTGCTGTCTATTTCTCTTCAAGGTTACACGAGTAATATTATTGTTTGTTGTTTGTCCGTCGGTCTTGCCGGGAGGCAAATGGAATCCACTCGTACTACCACCTCCTTGTGCATTTCCAAGCAAAAACCATCGCGTTTTCTCCGATTATATGCCTTTATTTTGTCGTTTTTGTCCCTTTTCCGGCTCTATGATTCCGTCCATGTACAGTGGTCCGGAACTGTCTCCTTTAACATATTTAAAGCCAGCAGAAAGGAAATGTATAATCTTAGATACCACTGTGCCCTGCCTGCGGAAAGGCAAATATCTAAGGCCTTGTGTCCATTTTTCTGTCAGTCCAGCCACTGTCCAGTCAGCTCATGACTGTCGAATATATATCTCCTTTTGGAGGAGAAGAAGAACAAAAACAGCAAAAAATCTTCTTCTTCTTTACTCGAGGGATTTGAAAGTTCTGTCTCCTTTTGAAGAAGAGAATGTCGCTGGAGAAAGAGATTGCAAGGAAATAGAGAGTTTTTGTTTTCCTCTTGCCTTTTTTACTTTAGCTTTTAAAATCCCCAAACGAGCTCTCGAGTCTGAGAGATACCAAAAGGAGAGCAGAGATAAAAGTTCTTTAAACGAGTTTCTTTTTTGTCTTACTTTTTGCTGTCAGTTATCGTCATCTTCTTAAGCTGGGTTTTACACATGGCAGGAAATGCAACAAATGTCTGCAGTCGGCTGAAAATGGGCACTCGAGTTCCATTCTCATGGACTATGGTGTGTACTTTTGCAAAATTCGTTTTCACTCTTTCTCTCATTTTCCCAATCTCAATTCAAAGGGATGATTGTGTTGGAAGAAGAAGAAGAAGAAGAAGAAAAGGGAAAATGTCAATATCCCTGGAATATAAAGAAGACTTGGATGTCAAAGAAGAAGGACCATGTTTGAAGGTCACAAAAAGGGCGGGAAATTTGAATATTGGTCCCCAGCCGACGACTTTCTTCCTCTTCACCCATCTCATTTGCATGAAACAATGTTTTTCATTTCACTCTTTTCCACATGTATCCTTCTAGAATCATACGAAACCGACTCGTGTTATAACATGATCAAAATGCAGCTCAACTTTCAGCCAGACAGCCATTACAGGCTAACAAGCTCAGCTCAGTAGTAGTGGAAGTATAAACCGGCTTAGATGACGTCATTATCGAGGGTCTGAGGACGTCTCAATCGGTCGGCCTAAGGCCAAAAAGGCGACAAGAAGATTTCTTTCCCCATTTCTGATCTTTCTTGAAGGAGCCCTTTTTCCGGGGAAATATCGTGATTTACCGGCTGCTCCCGTTTTGGAGTTCAAGTGATTTACAGGCTGACTCTGTAAAGGTTTGTTAGGCCCAATGTCCCCCTTGCATGAAGTGTGTTTACACCCGCTATTACTTTTTATTACACGTGAAAACCACACGCTTTAACCTAAAAACGCTTTCAGTGGAATTGCTGTGACTGAGATTAGAGATCAAAGTTCAAGATCTTTCACAGCGGGAAATATTCTTGGAAATAAAGGATTTGTATTTTCTCCTTTGCCAATATATATGCTTCAATGAAGGTGGGCGCAAAAAATGGAACCTCCCGCCTACCGTTGTAATATATGACCCTCTTTTTAGCCTCTGAGGCCAAAAATAAGTCTGCTTTTTACCCTCCTCTAGCCCTAATAATGCACTTGTATCAGAGCACCAAACTCACTACAAAAGAGAGCTTACGAGGTTCTTATACGCGCCTTAAACGAGAGACAAAAACGCTGAAATAAGATTTACTTGTTCTCATTCTGCTAAAAATGAAACTGCCTTATAAAACTGTCTGAGTTTAAGAGTAAAAATTTAGGCAAGTTATCAGCAAAAGCACTGCAGAATATACATGTCTATAATTCTCATCTGCAGACGCATGACGAAAAACACATCTCCTCTCTATTAAAGAAGTTCTGGAAGCGTTATCCATCAGTGACATTTTGTTCTTTTCCTATTTAATTATTTCACACCTGGCAAGCATTTAATGCTGATTTGTCACCGGCAATGGGAAAACTTTACCTTCTTTCAATATTTAATCACCATATCCTGGCGTGAGCAATTTAAAAAGTTTCCTTTCTTTCTTCAGACCCTTTCAGTCTTGGTTATAAATAATTTGATCCTTGAAAGGAATATAAAACTGCGGCTTATTTCACCGAACCAGAAGCGCCGTTTCCATTCTCAATATGCACGCTGCCAACCGCCATGTATTGCTTTTCAGAAGACAATAGAATCAAGTCTGCTTCACTATGCACGAGCCTCGAATGAGACCGACTTTATGTTCTCCGATGCAAAATAAGGGCTAAATAAGCCTATTGTTTATGCGTATAGACGTCGTTCTTAATGACTTTATATTGTGGTGCAATACTGCTCTTCCTTTCTCTCCCCTTCTAACATGGTCGATTTCAGGGCCATTTCCAGTCGTTTCCGGACCGTTGGCTCCTCCCAAGTCTGTATTATTCCTTCAAAGATACCAACAAGAAGACTCACTTTAGGCATAATGGGATCAAAACTGGTGGTAGTTTTGGCAGCAGTGGGAAAGCCAAACGTTCTCTCTGCTTTCTTGAGGATATGTGGAAGGAAAACAATAACACAGTCTGTGTGCAGAGAAACAAAGAAACTTTAAGGCCTTCTGAGTCTATTTGCTTACTCTTGCTTACTTCTTTCTTCCATGTGTACATTTCATGAATAACACATTATAGAAACCCGCATTTGACGAGTGTACTAATGTATGATCCAATGGCCAAAATTGATACGTGTATCATTCTCTACTTCCGGACATTGGTAATAGTCAATTATTCGGAGGCGGATCATCATCAACAACAACTGTCCTTGTATTATGACTGTAATGCCCTTGGGAGGTGTACGAAGAAGAAGGAAGGCCTTCTTCCTTTTGTGGGTACACATGTTGTGTCAGCGAATAAGCTGACATCAAAAACATGAAGGATGGAGGAAATTAAGTATTCATCGTTGCGAAAAAAGGCCTTCTCCTCCATGCATCATACTACTACAACTATACTCCACGGTGTGGTGTATCTCATAAAGTTTTCATCATAAGAGCAAACAGGATGATATCAGAAATGCAACGTCTTATATCAAGGGTAGAGTGAGCACACAAACAGAGTTGTAAGGAACATCAAATAGCCGCGTAAGACTTTTTCTCCCTCAATCATCGGATTTTGGATGGAGGAAAAGTCGATTTTTTTGTAAGTGAACTGTAAGACCGGAAAGGCCTTTTTTCTCCAATACCTATAAAGGAAGAAAAGAGATTCCTCCTCTCTTTGGAGTGCATCAAGGAAGAAAAGGTAGCTCGTTTTATCTTCCAAGATAGCACTGGCTTCATTCTTATATTGTAGTAAGAGTGGCAGAAGTACATAAAAGAGTAAATGTTGCGGCAGAGTTTAAATCGCGGCCACCATTCCATCGCAAATGGCGGCAATTTAAATCCTTTTGTAGTCTCTTTAGAGGTTGCTTTTCATTTTTGTTTAGCTGGAGAAGAAGGAGAAGTATCATCGTCGGTACAATTGAAAATTCCTATCATGAGTCGACCCCATTTTTGTCTTTATTACTTTGAAGCGTTTTCAATGCACGGCATTCCGAAACGGAGAATTCCAATACATTTTAGACGCCCTCGACAATTTCCTATTTCTCAGGGGAAGAAAGAAAGCATCTTTCGTCTAGTGGTGTCAAACACGCATCTTACCCGATCAAACTATTCTAACTTTGTATATCAGTTAACAACAATTAAACTTAAATAATACGAATGGCATTTATCTTATGTATTATCAAAATTGTATGTATGCCTTCAATGATTTATCCAGTTGGGTTGAAAAATGGATTGGTAGCGAATGAAAAGAACTTTCTTTCTTTCTTTCTCTCCTCCAAGGCTGTTTTAAAAAGGCTTCTTCTTCTCCTGCCGTGCGAGTGGCATGTTGCATTTATATATATATTGCAAAGAGAGACCCATACGTGAAGACTTCCACACATACTCAGACCTTCTTTTTACATTAAACAGCCTTGAAAAAAGGCTGATGCAAAAAGTTTTGGAAAAATGCTAATTTATCCGGTACGGCGGAGTTATACTAAGCAGGTAATAAGGGTCTTTTTGTTGCAAAACTTTGGCGTGTACAATTCTAGAATACATTAATTCTGCCAATTACGGCAGTTAATTTGTGCACAACAAATGCAGTGGATTTTGGTGTCTTACTTTACATGGCTTTTTATGGACAATTGCAAGATACACATTGTACAATATAATGGCACAAAATGCACCAAAATTGCAATAAAATGGAGATTGGAGGAAAAGCTATTGTTGCTGTACTGCGATATTGTTCACGAGAAGCCGTTTCCAAGAAGACAGTGTTAATAAACAAGGATTGAATGTTGAATAATACTTTACTGCTTGATAGTTTGCATTTCCAATATGGATATTTTTGCATAAAACATAAGCCTCTGTCAAAGAAAACTAATATATATTTGGATGGTCTAAAATTCGCTGCAACAATTTGCACAAATAAAAAGTCAGGCCAAAAAGTGCAATTTTGAACCCTGTTTAAAATAACCTTAAATTGAAAAGCTGCAAGCGGCCTTTGTTGGCACGTAATATCCCTAATTATTCAAAGGCACGCCATGCAAAAGAGAGTTTCAACCTTGAACACAAGGCCCAAAACGCCACTCGTACTTTGTAACGCACATAAAACACATTTTCCGGTATATCTATTTCCCGGAACAAAATATATACACGCTGTCAGACGACGAAGACGGCGTCCCCCTGTGCCAACTCCAAGCTGGAAGCCTTCCAGCATCATAGAACCGAATAATATTAGACTTCTCCAGGTAATTGGTTATTTATGTCTTTTATCGCCAAGGACAGGCAGAGATAAAAGAGCCGAAGCGACGGTCTGACCATAAAATTGTCTTGTTTATATGCACGTGTCCGGCTTCCACATTTTATATGTAGACACCTTCCTTAGTCGTGATAATGTTGCACGCATTTCTCGGACAGTCGCATGCATATGGAGAGATGGAGATTCAAAGCACAGGGTGGCGAATGTGAGTTGTGTATTTTAAAGCCTTTCTATATGCAGTATTCACCTTTTGAAAACTGCTAGACGAGTGCATGCAAACAAAGAAAGTCCATTTCGAGGAAGAAAATCCCCGCCGCTTTTTTCTTCCGCACCTCATCTATCTTTCAGGACTTTGTTCCTTTTTTCGAGTCTTCATCATGTTTGAACGACTACATTTGAATAATAATAATATAAAAGGGGCCGTCTGGGCTGCATTATAAAAGGAACATAGGGATTACAATGGATTAAGGATATTAATAATTGGCCACCGGTGCGGAAAAGTAAACGCTTCCGATGATATTCTACCGAGTGCTGATTTAATTTCCGCTCATTAATATTCAAGACATAGTTGGCGGCACTGCTGCTGCTGCTTTAAACAGTTTTTATTGCTTGCTCAGCATTATACTATATATTATGCCAAACTCGACGCTTTGCGGAAGGCCAAATTTCCGTAGTAGTAGCGTTATTTGCACACTTTTTATGCACTATAAAGTTCCAAATGTAATAACGTATTAAATAGCGTCCGGTGATGTCTACTCAGGCGTGATGTCTAAAAATGACTTGGCGGAAATCAGGAAGTTTGTGAAAAAAGTTTAGTGGACATGTCATAAAATATGACGTTATAATAAAACAGCGGGAGTATTTCTACCTCCAATCTTGATATGCCAAATGACCTTGCAAATGTCAGCAGAATATGGAATAAAACCATGTATGACAAAAGCCGGTTAATGCATCAAATGACACAATGTATCGTGTTCGATTGTGACATTCTCGGTGGACAAATTTGTCTCTCTCTTTGAGCTCTGTATTCGGTTAGTGGGTCAAGGCCCATCAGAGCTGGAATTCAGTACACTCCATTTACTGGGGCAGAAATCTTTTCACGGTTCAAACGATAGGAAAGCCACTTTATGTGGGCTACTGAGGAAGGAAGGCATGTCCTAAGAGGATTGGGTTAGCAACGTAATCCTTTTATAACTCTTACATAACGGTACACATGTTAAATAATCAACTTGGAATGCTGGCTGTCATTGACATATTTGCAAAAATGGAATTTATTGCTTTTTCTCCTTCGACAAGTTCCATTTCGAGTTCTGCAACAAATGTACTCATCGCCAAAGAGCAATGCCAAGGACACTTTATAGCCAACAACTTTATTTCAGTTTTCCCTTCAGTGAAGAGAAACTTTAAAAGGCATTTTTGATGCAAGCTCTTCCACCACTTTTTAGTGCTCAACTTATAACAGTTGCTTATGTTAAACTTTTAACAGTTTCTTATGTAAGCCGTCATTATGATGCATACATGAAGGCGCTTCCTCAATGACATTTACGCTGTACGATGGAAGCTTTGGTGAAATGCCAATATTTGATCGAAGACCTTCTTTCTTCCTTCGCTCAGTCCTTGAATTGAGACATGTGCGCGCTCAGCGAGGGGAGCCAGAAATGAGCGATGAAGGTACCACAACACTCAGCAGCATCTGCAGAGACACAGTGGGCGAATAATAAAAAAGAGTAGATGAATTGGAATCCAATATTGTTGCAACAGAAATGCCACAAACGAAACGGGTAATATGCAGAAACTATAAAATGTATTCACTAGGTTTGTGACTTTTAAAGTTTATAAGATAAATAATGTATCATTTTGCATGATCGTAGTGGGACCTAAGTGCGTCGTATTCAAGCATATACTTGAATACGACTCCCTTTGTTTGCTTCCTTGATAGCCTTTTTCAACACTGCACCCTTTTACACACTTTTTCAACCCCATTTTTATTCAGGTGGGAATTGGCTCCAGGCTGTGTGACACTTTCTGTACTGTCAATGTGTGTGTGTGGCCTACTTTTCTCCTCCTGCGAATACATATTTCACAATGGAGTAAACTAGCTGCTATTATTGATGAACTTTAAAAGGTGTTCACACGCGGATGTGTAAACTTAACCTACATTTGTAACGAATACTTTGACATGTGTGTGATTAAAGGGGGATAAATATGAGATTATCAACAGTCTGACTGACGTTTGTAAGCGTATATGTGGCTAATAACGAGCGAGATTAATATACAAGTAAAAGTAATTATGTTGCAAATGCTGTAGAAAGTTTTCTTGGTTCTATACTTCTCATTAGTATTACAAACAGCGCCACAGCTTATACGAATGTTTCCCCAAATATACAATCAATGTTATTACAAATGACATTTGGACATTGCACGTGTTTCCAATTTACCTTTAACGTATAAAAGAAGTAATTAACCGGGACAGAACTAATTATCCGTGGCGTGTTCTGAGACTGTAGCTTACAAAATTCTCTTCAATTTCCTTCTTTCCTTAACGATGTTTAAGCCACTGCATTATTTTTAGCTCTTGTTTTTTGTATTCAGCACGGGGAAAGCTGACTTGTTCTCGTTTTTATGCATATAATTGTGTTTTTACATCAAACCCGACAGCTAAGCTCCCACTTCAGCGGCCCATAAAGAAAGAAAGTGTATACACTTGAATAAAAGGGCCGAGGAGACCATCTACAAATTGTAGCCTTTTTAGAAAATAAGATGCAAAACAAGCAGACCAACTTTTTAGTCTAGACCGTTTCAGTCTAAAATATATACGTACTACTACTGGTTTCAGCACACAAAGGCATAAATTTTGGAGAGCCCACTTCAAAAATATAGGTCTGGATAGTACAAAAAAGTTTCAACTGCAGCTCTTTTTAAATAACGGTAAAATACCCTTCACCTTTTTGCATTAGTCATGATGGCAACAACCTTGAACCTTCAGTGCACTCATGACTGACCTTAGGTACGAGAGTACTCTGGGGGGATAATTGTCACTTCTATTTACACCATATGTCTGAATAAAGCAGACTCAATCTACGCACCAGAGTTCTTTATACATATTCCCATAAAATGGTACGAGTTCTGCTCCTGGCAAGTGAAAGGGAACCAACACCCGAGGAAGAGATATGATCCTTGTGTAAAAAGGGGGAGGAGAAGAAGGCACTCAATTCATACATCGACTTTGACTGGCATATTCACTCCATCTTCTTCCTTTTCATCGCGTGGTTGGGGCATCATCTCGCATTCATAGCAGCAGCATGATTACTTCTTCACTGCGGCGCAAGAAGACTTCCTTTTAATATTTCCTCCACAACAAACCTTGATGAAGGCTGCCGAAGAGAGAGAAGAAGCCTCACGTGTAAAACCCAATAGCAGCTGCTTCAAGTCAAGTTTTTCTCCTTCTGTGATGAATGATCCTTGAGGCTTCCTTTTTCTGGTTTTGGCCTATCTGACAAACAAACACTTTGCACCTTAATATATCCTACAAATAAGAACTAGGAGAGCACATACGTATAACATGTACGTGTGTGTGTTTATGGCATCACATCATTATTGTGATTACAAGACCAGTGAGGTGCATATGTCTTGATGGAGTGTGTATTACGAGAGGCAATATTGATATCCTCTCGTGCTTAATGTCCAAGCACTAATACAGGGGGATTATTAGGCCTTATTACATCACAATATATTGCAAAAGAACTTCAATTGTCAATCATGTTATTGCCTTTTGTGTCGTCTGTAGCAGGATGTTTATTTATTGATTTTTCAACCCGGATGCGGAGTTGATTGTTTTCTTGGATGCATCGGTGACACTTCAGTAGAGGAGGAAAAAGTCAATTCTAGTGACGTCGAATACTGCAACAGCTTAAGAACTAAAAAGGCTCCTTTACCACAATTATGAAAGCCTTGGTTTTATAATAAGCTCCTTGTACCGCCGTTATATTACGTAGAATGTTTCCCTTGGGCTTCCAGGCCTAGAATGAGGAAACGATATAAATCCCCCTCCATATTACTTTTTGTGCATTTTAAACAGGATAATAATAAGGAATAAGAAGAATGCCTCTTATTAAGTCTCGGACAATTTCGAACATGCTGAGTATGTGTAGTCTGCAGTCGGTGGGTTGAAGGAGCTCTTGAATTTCAGGGTTGCCAGTTTGTTCAGTTCATGACTTAGTCTGCTAATAGACTCTTGGCTGGGTAAGTTAGGTTTTACAAATTGTGGCAACCCTATGAAGTGTGTTCGTTTTCTCCTTCTCCTCCAGAACGGCTTTCTCCTTGTGATGAGAAGAAAAGGTCCCTAGGGAGTGATCCACTCTGGGAATTCTTCTTCAGCCGGCGCTAACGGAAAACGGGGATTTTCCTTTTCTCTCTCTTCCCCCATCAAGGCCCAGCTCGTTTATAACTACGGGGCTGATTCATATGCATGGCGCCAGCTCAGTAGTCTATCTCTACCAGAGCTCTATTCCGCTTGGCTATGATTGAGTGGGTGATTGAAACAATCTCTTTTATAGGACTGGAGATTTGGAAACGGGGAGAAAGTTAATAATAATAATAATGATGCGCACAGTTGACAAAAAAGAAGGTCTCCTCTCTATTTGAAATCCTTCTCTGAGGGCATTTCATCCTCGTCAAAGGAGTTGATTAAAGCTCTCGTTTTTGAAGTCGCACCTTTTTTGATCCCGTCGTCCATTATCACGCTCCGCTAAAGCACATGAAACAGATGCCATTGACGTCATATAATAGAATATGAGATCTGTGGATGGGGGTTAATAATAAACAATGCACAAAGCAAGGTTGCATTTTCAGTGCGTAGGTGGGTGCTTAATATATTCGGGGCCCTATTTGCGGCCTTGCACAGTGGTATCGGACGGGATACAAGCGTTTAATGAAGCTCTCTGCGAGTCCATTGTGTATGAGGTCACTACATAGCCAGTGCAATATCGGATTCAAAGGGTTTTCTTCCTCCTTTTCTGCGCCCTTTTCCTCTACCAGGAAGATTTATGGTATCAGCAGGTTGATATTCATTGCATCGCCCGTTGTATTCACTGGAGTAAAGGAAGAAGAAGAACAATAGCGCCGCACACTTTGCTGGCAAAATTGCCGCTTCCTCCTCCTCCTATTTTCAATAAAGAGTCTTATTCTGTTGCCTCCCAGGCATTTTAATATAATATGGAGGAATGCATTTTCACGCCAGAGTGTCGTAATTTTACCAGGATCAAGCTGCGTGTGGTCGATTCAGGGATGACACAATGTGTATTATTAAAGGAACCGTGTAAAGTGGCAACCCTCACTTTTCTAAACCGAACCATAAAGATGAAACCAGTCGTGCTAACTCTTTGCAATTTGGTTATACGACCAAAAACGTTCATTTTAAACATCTTCTTTCTTCTTCTTCCATTCTTCTGGTTTTGAACTAAACGTCTATCTTCCTTCTTCTCCTCCCGCGGTGTGTGCGTGTTATTTGAATATTTTACGAAAAAAGGAACGATGATTATGATTATTTGCGTTTTGGGTGTATTCTCCTTTGAAGCTCTTACGTAATTGTTGTCAGAATTTAAAAATAATTTTGATCAAAGATGTACTCAAAACATTCTCCTTGATTAGTGGGCATTAATGTTTATAAATGGTTACGTAAATTGATAATAGATTCGATTTTTATTGTTGTCGGGCGTGTGTAAAATGAATGGAAGAGGGCGTCTCGCCTGACCTATGAACACCATTTTTGAGCATCGGGGTCGCTCAAAAAGGCATTAAACGAAGAAGATAAAACATACAAAGGAGCGCGCTTGGCTTTGTTTTGTCTCACTAAAAATAGAAGAAGAAGATTCTTGTGGATATATCTGGCAAAAAATAAACTTTTTAACGCTGTCATCATCAGTCTCTTGAAGTGAGAGCTCCTAAACCCAAGGAGGCTCCGACGAGAAGACAAAAGAAAAATACGAGGAGGAGATTAAAACACCAGTTGAAACTTTATTCCAGACTCATTTCTGTCGCTGCCAGACGATATGAGAGCGTTCTTCTTGTTCATGCCCATGTTGGCTGTGGTTGTAGCCCTGCCAGAGCCTGAAGCAGGGCTGCCAGTGAGTGAGCTGCACCGGTATAAACGACAGGCAAAGGGCGGCAAATGCACCACCTCAGCCGACTGTGTGGCGCCAAACGTGTGCTCGAAATGGGGCTGGTGCCAGTGGACCAAAATCTACGGAGAGGACGGGCCGAGTCAGGGCGCTGCAGCCCCAGGTGGAGGGCACTCAGGCCAGTGCGTGACCAGTGCTGACTGCGCGTCGCGCGTGCCGTACTGCTCAAAACTCGGGTTCTGTCACGGAGGCCGGCTTCCGTTTGACGAGGCTCAGCTCGAGATTGAGGCCGGCGTGAAGGAGCAAGATCCGAACGAGCAGCCGCAGGGATATATTAATAACAATCCCAGGAAGAACAGCCCCATCTTTAAGAAGAACAGCAGTGGGCGGAATAATAACAATGGGAGTAGAAGGTGCGAAGAAGAAGGATCATTAATATTTATTTGCAAAAGTACATTATGCTGCTTTCTATATACTTTTCAGGAATGGGGGTTCCTCTGGAAACGGCGCAAGAAGGAATAACAACAACAACAATAGGAATTCCAACTCTTCAAGAAATCGTCCCCAGAAGCAGCAGAGGAGGAATCAGCCTGCTAGGCAACAACGTCCACGGGAGCAACCAAGGCGCCAACAGCAGCAACCAAGACGGCAACAACAAAAGCAACAGCAACCCAGGCGTAAGCAGCCCTCCAAGAAGCGCCCTCAGCCAGCCCAGGCACAAAAGGCCTGCCCCGGCGGTGCCATGTCCGCCTGTAGCGGTGCATGCGCTCAGCTTCGCTCCATCAGCCAACGTGCTTACGGCCTCTGCGAGAAGGAATGCGCTCAACGGTGTCAATGATAATAAAAGAGAATTAGGTCAAAAATATAGTTTACAACGTGACGGTACTATCTCTTCTTTGACGTTAAGTGGCGACTCGGAAGTCATATCTGTCCACTATTTTTGGCGCATTTCCCTCCGTCTCACTTTTTGCTGGATCACGTTCCGACGACAGAGATCAAGATAGAACTTGAAAAGATCTCCCAGTGGAATCCTTTTTGCTCCAGTGTATAACAGATATAAATGACGGAGAGAGAGACGTTTATGACGGACAAGTAAGGAGGAAACGCAGGAAGGGGTCACTCTTGCCCTCCGGCAATTACACAAGGGCTAAAAATAAACCGCTCCTTAACCGTTTTGCTGTAACTTTTTCTGACCTTGCAGATGTTAAGAGAGCAAGTTCTTGAACATACCACAAAAGGCCTTTTCTCCTCTCTTGAATACATACTTTTTCCTCCTCTCTTTTCCCAGGCATAAATCTTGTATCTGGGAACGGGAGAAGAAAGAAAGTGGGAAAAATAACACCAGCAGAGAAAAGAAACTTGGTTCCCTAATGTTTACATGCGACTTAAGCTTGTACTTTAAGGCTTATAAATGAATGAATGTGCATTTTATTCCCGCTATCGAAGATGCCTCTGTACTGTAGGAAACAAATATGGAAAAGCGTCAAGTTTACGCTGGGAACTGTATCAGCAGTTTCCCTCTTTTCCTTGTAGTTTAAGAGCTTAGTCTGGCATCGTTTTTGGCGTAATAATACACTCGTGGTATTTTCGCTGCTGCCACTTCTCTTTATAACCAGGGTTGCCATTTTGTATTTGCAACACAGTCCAAATAGACATTTTATATAATACAATATGGGGCAGTTAAAGCAGTGACCCTGCTAGTAGACAACACATCTTGCGGCTATTGCTCTTTTCAAGAGATGGAGAAAGGAGGAGAAATCTCCTCCTCTTTCAGACGGGAGAAAAATAAGTCGCGTCATTATTACTGTCCGCAACTCTCATCGTGGAAAGTCGTATAATCTGGTATTGCAGTTCAGCTTTTCAGGCCTCAGTCTCTATTGACTCTTGGAGACAACAACAAACAAGCGTTAGACAAGTAAGAGTACAGACAGAGATCACGACTTCTCGCCAACAAAACATTGACCTAAAATTCTTAGTATTATACAAACTCTTTACTGCATAAGACCCTTCAATAACCCTGTAGTTAATCTTGTATACAACTTTTAGATATTAGATATATATTATATGGCTTAATATAGACCGTTGTTTCATCGGTAATACTCGTACTTTGACGCCCAATGGACGGAAAAAAGGACAAGGGCAGCAGAAATAGCAGCAGGCAATAAAGCTAGCATTGGCATGGCGATGAAAGCGATTCGACCTTGTAAGCCGTGCATGGCTGCTGCCAATATTGTTGTTCGTACGCGGAAAAGGGCGGTTTGCTGCCGCCCCCTTTCCCGAAAATATGTCAGAGGCTATAATAGCACTAGAGTTGTAGGAATGGAGGAGAAAAACAAATTGCCCACACAAAAGTTGGTCATTGTCACGGCTACAAAAAACGAAGCAATTGCCCTTTTTCAATTTCAGCGAAGTGCTCTTTACTCGTATGTGTACGTACTATATGTTTTTGTTGCAGAATCAAAGCGTTTGTTTTTCCCATTCATGGTTTTCCCCGGCTCAATAATATCTGCAGCGGTTGTACGATAGCAGCCATAACTCAGCTCTCGTGTGTGATAGATTCGCTTCAGAGTCGATCAAACGTAGTGGCTTTATAAGACGTCCATGTCGTATATAGAGTGGAAGTGCCACAAAAAGGGTGGGAGGAGGAAGAAAACTTGATCATTAATGGCATTGGAAGAAGAAATATCCTTGGGAGAACGTCCAAAAGTTGCGAGCGCAGCAGCAAAAAAAGTGGATCTCGTTCATTTCACACACTGCAGATAGATAAAAGTTATGAAGAAGGAGACCTGACAGACCGATCGCTATCAATTTATTGAAACTTACACACGTATAAATCATGATGTAGATTAGTAATTGAAGCTTTGCTCTAAAATCAATTCCGCTGCACTGGTCACCGTTACGTAAAGCTTGTCTCAGGAGTCCTGTAGAGAAAGTGTCTCTACTTTTCTCTGTTCGTCTTTTGAGACATTCCAGTCACGTCTCGTCAGCCCATAGAAGGGAGAAAGACCAAAACTGAGCTGTGCTCAATCCAGGCCTTCAATGAAAAACAGGACTCGAACTTTCTCTAACGTGTTTAATCGAATTCATGTATGTGTCACACATGTTGGCAGTACAACTGTTGCATGACAATAAAATGCATAATCTTAAAGGAAATGTATTAAATGTATTAAAGCGCTTCTTCGTCGTATTTTACCTCCCTTTATTATTATGCATAAGGAGGTTTTAAAATTATTCGTCCTGACAGTTGAAAGTGATCGCATCATTATTCAACGGGGGAGAAAGAGATATATCTTTTTCCGCCAACTTTTTATGGCTGGCACTTTTCCCTTTTTTTGTATGTGCAAGGCCGCTGATGCTGTGGCTGCAAATCCACTGATGTACGTAAGCCACCTTTGCACAGTACGTACACGTCAATGGGTCTCCTTCTTTCAATGGGACATTTGTCTGAAAGACCATTTTTCTTATTCCCACAATAAAAGGAAGCTGTAAGAAGGCATAAATATGGATAATCATGGCTTTTAACGTACAAAAGCAGCCGGTTATATGCGTATGAAGGCCAACAACCCTGGATCACGACCTTTACGCGATAATGGCATGAAAAATGGCGCCATCATTTGCACGAAAATAAATTCGTCCTTTGTCGAAAAAGGGGGAAAAGCATCAATGGAGTTTTCGTGTCGCCTGTGCAAAAAATAGTGAGAGGAAGGTCACTTTGTGCATCTTTTATACCTCTTTTTTGCACTCACGCGGAAGGGAAGAGAGGGATAAATTGTTTTGTAGCATGTATCGGAGGATGCAATTGGAAGTTGGAAAGTTGGACAATAAATAATAAACTTTTAAATGTTATTAACAAATAGGTCATGTGCAATAATTGTCAATATTGCAATATTAACTTTCAATTTTCCTGCTATGTGACGTTTGTAGTTAATAAATGATTTTCCCTAAGCAATGCTTAAATGACTAAAACCCTCTCCCATTTTACTATGACCCCAATTTCATTAAAAGGGCAGTTTTAGAGCCTGCTTGTTTTCCACGTCCTAATGTTTTGCAGCATATTTTTTGTACTATTCTCGCTCTCACTCTTTGTACTTGCTTTCACTCATGCCATGGGGTTATCAAAGCCTTTTTCCTTCCGTGCTTCAGGAAACAAAGGAGAAAATTGGAAAGGATGTAAAAGGGAGCAATTTCCGATATCCCATTGCACCGAAAATGATCCAACTTCCTAATGTGCAAATCCGATCATGATAATGAAACGATATCAGATCCACCTTCGAGGCATTCATGCTTACCTGTAAATGAAAAAGAAGTGGAATTGTTAATTAAACACTAACCAGAGTTATTTGTGACGAATGCAAGCGCGTATGGAAAACGGTTTGCGGCGGTGGCAAACAATGGGACTTTGGCATGTCTGAGGTTTCGTTTTGTCTTCAAGGTGACACGGTTTAAAGGAAAGAGGATTTATAAGAGACTCCAGGGGCTCACGGTGGTCTTAGGATTGTACTTTATCTTTGTACTTGTCTAATAATGGAATCCACTGTGCGTTCGGAATAAAACCTGGTTCATGCACGACTCCACCTTTTTATATTTTCCCCCGGTACACGAGACTTGTATCTTTCTTTGGGGCCCTTTTTCGTCCTTTGCAAGACAAATGGGACTACTTTTGTGGCCTTAAAGATACACACAGTCAGCGCTAGAGAAAAAGAAGAAGAAACAGCTTTTCTTTTTTCAAGAGGGAATAAGAAGGAAAAGGCACGAAGGGGGAATTGAAAAGTCTGTTTTACGTACTTTCAAATGAAAATATTACTTTGACTGAACTTTATTGATTAGCTATTTCATATTTTGTAGTAGCTATATTTATTTTGTACGTTCCAGAGTGAAAATAAAGATAAGACATTATTCGAATCGCGTACATAACTGTTAAGACTAGAAGCTCTCGCACAAATTATTCTTTCAGACGGTGGAAAGAAGCAAAAGTAGAAGTTTAATGAGAACGACTTTGGGGAGAGAGTACGGAACCAAAAAGGTCGCAAGCAGAATATGGAATTAATTTTCCAGGAATATAAAAACGGGGAAATTAATTGGTGAAAACTCTATTGTGCTTGAAAGGCTCTCTTTGTTCAGATGACTATTGTTTGAATTCTCTGATGAAAAGTGCACATCAACTCATGTCGTGCGCACACCGTACATATTTACGTCAAATTACGTGTCTACTATATGACATTATAACTTTTGTTGCACGTATATATCGGTGTAACGCTGAGGAGACATTTGATTTCTTTGACACGTTGGCTCGTCTTAACATTTTCCCATTTCCAGAAATAGAAAAGGGATCTATCGGCAAAATTCTTCTTCTTTTCTGCAGATCTATCCTCGGAGAGAAAGAAAGAAAGACTGGAGCTGCATTTTTGATTAAGGTTCGATCGTCAAGATATGATTGAACTGAGAACAGGGACAGGAAAAAAAGAACAAAGCAAATATAAGAGCATCCTAGTAAAAGTTTATAAATACACTACAACAACTCACAGAGAACACCCTTAATCACATTAGGATTTCTTTACTCACACATATCGGGCATTAAAGGCTTTCTCTGTTCTTTTTTAGTCGTTGGTAAAAAAGTTTTGATATCCCCAGATTTTGCCTTTTATAAACTATTTCTTTACTAAAGTTTGTTGTTCGTACTTGGGCGTGTACTTGACAAGGTTTCCTAAACTGAACAGCAGCGTTGTTCCCGAAACTCAGCCCTGAGCAATGGTACGAAATGAGCAGAGTCACCCTCAATGCACCAACATCTCGCCAGCAGGGGAATCATAATGAACGCGGACTCCAGAAGAAGCTGTAAAACAATATAAAACTTTTTCGTATCTCATTCGTCTTTTCATCTCGAATCCCAAGGGGGACAAAGAGAGAAAGAAGTAGTGACTGCTGAATCAGACTGTCGAGAACAATGAGAAGAGAGAAGAAGTAGACAAGGCCTGGGCACGTTTTGCACGAATTCAGACGAATGCTTGTGACTAGGGATGCCACATTCTTTAACAGAGCATGAACGTTATATACTGTCGTCTTATGTAAACAGTAGCAGCCCTGCCTTTTCAAGGGCCTTGTTTCTTTCTTCTCCACCCCATCACCAGCTGACCCAACACAAACAGAGCCGAGTCGCCTGAGGCGGATGCAAGAAGTGCACTCGACGGTGTTGTTCAAACACGTTAAAGACGTTGCTGCCTTGATGACCTTTCTCTCTCTCTCTCTCTCTCTCTCTCTATCTCACCTATTTTTCCTACTGTGCGTGTTTGCTTTTATCAATGATGAATTA
>LR138553.1:0-16221 GCA_900659605.1 Tisbe holothuriae | reverse complement strand
CTCGCCAAGCTGAGCACTTGGATGTCAAAAGCTAGATAAAAGTTGGAGCAACGTTATTGCCATCTCGTGGTTTTAAAAGGAATCGTTTTTTCTTATCTACTATAGGTGGTGCTTCAGTAAGAGGCTCTTCACACGAAATTGTTGGAGCCACACAAACTGACTTTTTTTATCACCTTTAGCTTGACTCTCAGGTACTTCATGAAGAGGTCCTTCAGTAAGAGGCTCTTCACATGTAATTGTTGGAGCCACACAAACTGACTTGTATCGATGCTTACAATTAGTTGGGAGGTGGCGATCGATTCTTGGATGGTATCTGCATTGTATCATATGTATTAGTTTTAAAATATTATAAAATAATGTTCTTTGACCACCCTATCAATGCTGGTAAAATATACTTGTATAACCAAGCACAAGACTTAGTCCAATACTACAGTACTACTAAATAAAATAATGTATTTACTGGTGAACGTCCTGTAAGACAGATCTAATTTACTTATCCATTGTAGCTTGATCGGCTTTTATACAAAAGCATACTATGTCTTCTGACATGTTTACAATCTAACTTATGACTTTGTTGCATTTTTGCAAAACAATATTAAAGTGACAGAAAGATCTACAGTGTTATATTGTAAGCATGTACAATATACCGATACCGCGGTATTTAATTTAGTCGGTATTTTTTCAATACCGATACCGACCTTGTTTTTTCCAACTAGCTGGTATCTCATTTTCGGTATTTTTTTAGCCTTTATTTTCAGTGAAACACGATTAAATAAATCTGTTATATTCAGAATTCTGACTTGCAGCTATTATTATAATTTTTGAACTGAAACATAAATGTCCGACCATATACCATGTACCAGTCTCAAACTATTTTTGATTCTACTCTTAATTGGTGGGCTGTTTTTGAAGCAAATGCCGTTTTCTTCCAAATTAGACATCTAAGCTCTCATTTAACCTATACATCCCATTTTATGGCCCATAATGGTACTAAACCAGAATACCGACAAATACCGACTATTAGTCGGTATTTTCCAATACCGTACCAACAAAATACCGACTATTGATTTTTGGATATCGCACATGCTTAATAGTTTTATACATTATTGGCTAGGTTTGATCTAAAGATTCTTTTCAACTGGATTTGAATGTCACGCATTGCAATTAATTGCATTACTTCAAATTTGTAACCAATACTTCTTCATAATAAATGTCATTTTATTTTAGTTTTAGCCTTGACTCCATTCTGCAGCAAATATCTCCAACCAGCTTTCTTTCTTCACACCCATGCAGAGCAGCCTTCTTCATATTTCCATTTCTCCGTAGGAAAGATATCAAAATATAACACACAATGCGTACATACAGAATGTCTCCCGAATATAATTGTTGTACGACCTTCAACGAAACACATCCGACGCCTGGGGACAGAAACTGAATGAAGCAGACTACGACACACTCTAGTCAGTATTTGCTCTTGAACTACAAGGAAGAAAAGTTTATTACAGCCAAGGAAGTCCTACTTTGTGTATTTTCTTTGTCCCCCACTTTTATAACGTCTTGCAATCAGGGTGTTTTTCGCCGAGCTTTAACGACGTCTAATAATAATATTCTGGCCCGATCTAAGGTATAAAAATCCCCCTTTTTCCACTTATTTCGACTCTGATTATCCGTCTCTTCCTGTCACTGATTGTACACTCAAACGATTCCATTTTCTTGTCGCCTTCTTTGCACAGTGGTCTCGTTTTACATTTAGCTGGAAAACGTACACTGATTGTCTAAATTACAGCCTTAATTGATCCCACTGTGCTCTGTCCTCCTCCTCTATTTTCAATTACATTCTCTGGACACAATGGGCAGAAAAGAGAGAAAGAGAAAGCAGCTTCCTGGTTTGCTCTTATTTTCTTCTTCTTTCCTCCCCGGAAGGTAAACGGATCTCCCCTTACCAGGAAATAAAAAAGACTTCTTCACAGAGGGAAATTGGAACAAAGAGGACAAAATTTGATATCATGTGTGGCCAGCAGATCCCCTCTCTGTGCAATTTGGGGATCAGACAATTCTCAAGAAGAGAGAAATGGGTTGCATTTTAGACAGAATGGTCACAAATCGTGACATGGCTGAAATAAATGTGTCAAAAGAGCCTCTTCTTCTTCAAGTATCAGCTCTGTATGCAAGTGTCAAAATTATATTCTGATGACGAGGCAAAAAATGGCACTTCATCAAGCTCCTCTCTGTTATTGTCTTGATTCTAGCCAGTCACTCTGGAAGTCCTTTTCATCAGGCAGATAAAAGACAAGTGTCTGTTGTGCTTTTCATTATCACTTTTTGTGTCTCCCTTGGCCCCAATTTTGTCTTTTTCTTATATTTCCCATCTCTTGTAATCTCAGTCACAGATCAGTCAGAGTTTAAGACAGCCCACCAGACACTATTCTCTGTCTCTCTCTCTTTTTTGCCAATAAAAAGCAAGGAAAGAAGAAAGAGAACTTGAAGAGCACAATGGACTCTGAGATGTCTTATCTTTGTAGTGCAACCTGTTGGCTGTATTGTGTCTTCCTTGGAAACCATTGTGGATTGTAAAGCAGTCTTGTGTTTGGAGAGGGGAGACTTTTTCCCCCATTTCTTTTTCACACTCACTCCGTCTTCATTTTCTTCTCAGCTCTGCAAACAGTCGACAGCAGCAGCATGTGCAAAAACGGTACAGATAAAATCCAGAAGGAGACAAAAGCAGGATTTCCGCAAAGCGGTTTTGCAAACACACACACTTGCCCCTCTCACAAGAAGAAGCCAATCTCTCTTTTTGTACCACGTTCCCCTTTTGTTTGTCGTCCTTGCTGTACACACACAAAGCAAACGCCAATTGCAAAAATGCTGGGGGCAAAAACAGGCTAATGAACTTGCTCTGGTAATTAAAAAGTCTGCGTTAAGTACAGTTTGTGTATTCCGAGTAATGCCCTCATTGTATTCACTCTCTTCCTGCCACCTCCGCTTTTCCTCCTACACACAAATAACAAATGACAGTCGTCTCCTCCACCTCTGGGTACCGACAGAAGAAGAAGCATCCTGGAGATAAACGCGAATAGGGGCAGAAATGCATGCATTGCAAGACAACCATACATGGCATGGCTTCTGAGTACGTGTACAGTGGCTGTTGTTACTCTATGCATATGTTCACGTATGCATGAGGGCTCCCAAGAGCTGAACCACCTTTTTCATCTTCTCTCCTTTGTGTTCTGTGTATCAGCAGACTTGCTCAGCACACGTCCTACAGAAGAACGCTCGTCAGATTCTGGCCATTTGTCAAGTCTGGAGCTTTTCGCTCCGTCAAGACTCAAGACCAAGAAGAAGAGAAATGAGACTATCGCGGAAATAAGTGGAATAAATGCAAAACCAGAATGCGCTTGTTGTTGTTCTTCCAAGAAAGCAGTCAGCCCATTTTCGCAATTAGTCTGACTCAGTGAAAAGCTCATTTGCGTTTCTTTCTGTCGTGTGTGTAGCTAGCAACAACCAGGCCATTATATCCCCCAAGGCAGGGCTGCTGGAGGAAGGGACCGGCTTGATGAAGGTTTGATCATTATGACTTCGCCCAAGAGACGCCGAAAAAAGAGTGAGGCATATATTACACTCTACCTCGCGACTTCCTTTGGGATCGCACTCATCCATTTGGATGATCCACATAATGCCAGGCTGTGGCTGGGCTTTTTACATAAAATGGGTTTCGACTAGGGACAACCGCGACGGAACATAATAATAATAATAATCAAAATATCTCCTTTCAGGGAGCTACAGCCAAGGGATTTTAAGCACGTATATGTGGACACACACATATTTGAAAAAAGCCTCCAGGCAAAGTAAGCTTTAGTTCCGGTATGTGATACATAAAATGGTCATATTCATAGAGCTTTCGTAAATACATTCAGTATGAAAGGTGGATATCGAGATATGCATATGAATCTTATTAACCCATACCTACATAAAATGTGCCATCTGGTCGTTCTTCTCCTCTCATTTGAATATGTACGCTTGGAGGTTGTATAAGCTGCAGCTGTGACGCTTTAGCTCGTTTGCTGTGATTTCCTAGTCACGTTAAGGCCTGATTATGCTCAATCAGGCAAACACACCTTCATATGCATATCACGACATTGTTCTACAGGCAGAGTAGACGTTCTCCCAGACGAATATTGTGCCGCTTGCATGGTGTATTCAGTCCTTAATTCAGCACTGCAAATGCAAAGCATACAACTAAGAGAAATGTGCAGTTAAATTATTCCTATAATTGGAAGAATGCAAAAAGTTTAAATGTATGTTTATCTGGAATTTTCCATGTTTTGTACTCAGGCTAATAAAAGTTATAAAACCTCTGCAGCTCTCCTAATTTGCGTGTTACTAAATGTGTTTTCCTCATATATAGGAAAAACGAAAAAGCTCATTATCGTATAAGGCGCACGTGTGCTTTAGAAACGTACAGAAAACAACCCAAGTCGCTTTAAAACGCTTTATAACCCCGCCATAGCATCTCAAGGGGGTTTAAAGAAAAACGTTAAAGTTTTGGCATCACGGAATCAAACAAGGTCGCATTCTGCATGCTCCCATTTCACATAACCCGGATAGAGATCGTCGTTGCACGTGCCACAGATACAGACATGCAATGCTGGACATACAAATATGTTGTGGCCCCTTTCTCTATGTAATGTCTCCAGGGCTTAGCGTTGTGTACGTACTTCTTGTTGCACTACAGCTCCCCTTTTTCTCATTTTCAGGGTCGAAGGCTAATGGACATGCAAGCGGAGGGGTTGCCTAGGAGAGTGAGAGAGGATTGAGACTTTTCTCTCCAGGTTTCTCTTATAGCAGTGTGCACAAAAGTTCAGCATGAACTTTCTGTGCAAAAGGAGGCTTAGAGCCGATATTTTGTCTGATCAATCTTTAAACTCTGTGTCCTATTGAGAGGCTTATGTAAGTGAAAGTGAGCTCATATGTAACAATTGAGTTGAAGTACTGTGTCTATGAGGAAAACCAATTAGTTTGAAAAGCCAAGGAAGTCCTTTTCTTTATCCCCCAAGGTGTACAGAGCACAAAAGACTACAATTAGAAGGTAAGGAAAGCTAATAGACTAACAAAAGGAAGCATACACCGTATTGAATTAAAAGCTATTCAGTCAATTTAGTATTGAACGAATTCAGAGAGCTTGTCGTACATGGCACAATCAAATAAATCTTATAAGGTTTCCCAATTTGACAGTCTTCTAAAATGTGTACCCCGGGCATAAAATATCGAACGCGGTATATGGGATAGTACAACTTTAATATTAACATATGTCAAGGATATGTAGAATACAGTTGAATATAATATTCATTGCCCCTCTGGCCTTGCATTCATGTTCTTAGTAAGTGCATGTGTAGTTTTTAGTGTGACATTTTTAAGAAGACAGCATTAGTAGTGAGCCCCTTGGGAGTTGCCTCTTCACTGACCTTGTAAGTCGGAATTTGCTTCTAGACACCAGGAAATGAATCTGGGCGGCTGGAGGAGGATTTGTTTCTTCTACTGAGATCGATCACCGATCGGAACTTTTACTCTTAGATATTTCTTCGGGGGATCGATACAAAGTTTTTTCTCTGCTCTGACAGAGATGTAGTAGGATTTGTAAGAGTCTAGCTAGTACATGTATTGAAGGAGGCCAATACGTTTTAAATATATTTTGAAGGACGGCAAAGTACGGCTTTTGTGTGAACATGATAAAATTCCTCTCCAAGATACATTAAAGGTACATTAGAGACAGTCTCTTTTATGTTGAAAGTAGAGTCAAAAGAAACTCTTTTTGTGTGTCTGTTTCAAGTTTTGCTTCAAAAGAAAAACATTTTGGCGCGGCCACAAAGTCATTGGCATATAATTTGGGTTAATCTCACTCCTACTTCTATTGTTGCGGTGGGCTCTACCTTGCCTGGAGGGGGCTCCTTCTCTTGTTTATATTATTATATTCCTGCATCCTTTTTGTGCTCACGCATAATAATAGGACCTGGAATGCTTCATATAAAAAGAATACCCTAAAAATGTCGACCTATATAATCCAAGGACTACAAGGTACGAATGCATGGGAAAGAGCCTCAACATTTACTATTTCAAGTCTAATCTGTCAGCTTTGTACGCCATGTTTGCAATAATCCCTATTTAGACCATTAAATCTACTTTTTTTTTAGTTTAAAGGGCCCTTTGTTGTGCTTGTTACAAAACCGTTTTAGCTTACGATATCCAGGATGCATATTTGTGTCTACATATGCGCATAATATCAGCAAAAACGACAACATACATTCTTATACATATTGCATTCAGGAAGAGCAAAAGTTGCAAGGGTACATCGGCTTAAAGTCCCACCGGCAGGACAAACAGTGCGAAAAATTGGCAAAAAGAAATCCGATATTGCATTGTAGTGTGCGTTATGTAGAATCAGATGCAAAGGAAGGCTTAAAGTCGCAAAGTCTCGCGTGTCCCTTCTTCGCTTTTCAATTTAATATTCTCTTGTATTGTTATATGAATAATAAACGTCGATACTGTGACGTTTAAAGTTGACTGCATATCACGAAAAAGGTTTTCTTTCAGTCTCACCCTTAGAAAATATTAATCATTCGTCGTCTCCTCCTCACGTCATTTAACATTCTTTTTCTTCTGGGCCCGAACCCAATGAAAAAAAGTTGTTCGGAGAATAGGATTAGACGACGAAGGAAGGGAAGGGAAGGCTAATTCATTCGTAATGACCTTACGACCGTTAGACTCACTTCCTTGAAATCAGGCAAGGCCAAGGCTTGTCTGTCAATCCCGACAAGACTTTTAAACGTCTAAAACAAGCTAATCTCGTCGGGTGCTTCTATATTCCATGAAAAACTTACTCGGCCTTCAGAAGCATTCATCAAGAAAATGGAGACAGGAGATAAGAGCGAAAAGAAATCCTCTTTTTGTTTCTTCTCCCGTATCACTGCAATGAGGGGAAGCCCAGGTTTTCTATGAAACGTCATCATTATGGCTTAATATATGTATACTTCTTCTTCTCTATTCCACCGTCTCTATAATCGTGATAAATCACTGGGACATCTACTTACTTCTCTGTGTTTCTTCTACAACCGCCGGATACCTTAATTTCCTTCTTCTCTATGGTTGAGATTATGGTCGTCTGTGTGCATTGCTATGGTAACGGCTGAGGCGATAAAGTAGTGAAAGTACAGAGCCGAATATTGTATGCAAAATGTGAGAGTATGGAGAGTGCATTTACGAATATTGGGCCTTTATTATACATGAAGTGTACCTTTCCAATAAGTTCTAGTTATAAATAGAATAAAGGACTGTAATCGGATCATTGAGGCCTCAAGATTGAAAATGAATATGATTACTTTCAGTATGCAGTCGAGTTCAAGGAATCGAATAGTAATTTGACCTATTTTTCACTAAGGCAACCCGGTCATAACCTGTTTTGATGGTCCGTTGACTTCTACTTTTCCAGTACTATTTTTGGCGGCCGATTCGTGGAAAAGCAAGAAATGGAAAAACAGTCAATTTGGAATAGCAGCAGTGCACGTATCAAGGAAAAATTATGCCACAAAATTACACAGAATGTTCAAGTTATGCAACATTTTTCGCAGGAAACAACATTAGAAATCAACAGAGAAGGAAACAACAACATATTGGTTGCCCATGTGTAATATGGAAGAATTCCCAGGAAGGAAGCCAAAAAGTTTTCATCTTCATCCCGGGGCTGTTAGATATATCATTTATGATCTGTGTTCCACAGGCCTCAGATATTATTATATACCACCGGTGAGTGTGGCTTTAGAGGAAACGCATATCAGCAGACGGCGTGGAAAATGGAAAAGGAAAAGAAGAAGATCGTGAACTTTTCTGGCAGAAAATTCATATTTTATTCAGACATGAAGACGGCTCCAGACAGCTTTAAGGTCGAGAAAGAGGAAGAAGTTTCTCTCTATCTTTTTGTTATGGAAGATATTATTGGTAGTGAGTGTTAAAACACTAAATTCGAATATTTGTCGAAAATATTATTAAATATCTGGTGTTATTTTTGTCTTAAATATTGATGGGACTTTTTTGTTATTAAGTAGGATTCGTGCAAATATTTCCACTGGCAAAAAGTGTCCCTAAAGTTTTTCTCTCCGGTTTAAGTGTGCATTCAAAAATGGCTTCAAGTCGATATTTTACAACTGCCGGGAGAGATATTTTAAAAGCCGCAAATATTTACTCCAGACTTGTCAAATATATAAAATATATGCCACTTACATTACGAAAAAAGCCACTATTTTAAAGCATGTAGAAACAAAAGCTATTAAAATAATTAATGACGTCAAATTACCAGCACTCAGCGAATTGTTGCCTTTTAAAGTAGTAGTAGTAACTAATTGCCCCCAAGTCGGCAATTTTTATATCCAAATATATCTCTATGTTGCCTTGAAGCCCCCCTTAGGCCACTCAGCATGCCTGAAAAACAAAGTTAAATCCTTTTTTCTGCTCCTCAATGTCACTGTGGGAAAGAAAAACAATCACTTTGAGAGCCTTTTTAGCAGAAAAGTAGATAGCTCACTTTTTACCGCGGGAGATTCTGAATCTTAAACTACTTGTGGTGAGGAGGCCGCACAAAAAGGTCCCTAGATTGAAGGATATAGCAGAAAAGTGGGGAAAAGAGGTAAATAGAAGACTGTTTTTGTCTCTCCTTCAGAATAAATCATTCTCAGTTTTGTCACCGAAAGGTGGCAAAAGTAGAGAAGGAAGTCTGTCGGGCAAAAGGTGCTGACCTGGTTCTGCAAGAAGAAGGGTCACTATTCACTATTACTACGGCTACACATACGGGGGAAAAAGGGAAACTGGCCAGAGACGGGTTTCCAAAGCTTTTTTATTGACATTTGGCACCTATGAATAACCTGAGAATGGCCTTTCATTTCAGGAACCGGTCACTGAGAAACGGTCGTCGGTCCATCCAAGAGACCGTTTTCGCCAAAATGGATTGATTTTTGCCTCTACTTCCACATATTGTAATATATTTATTGTTGACGTCGCTCAGATTGGACAAATACAACTACAATACACACAAGAATTGATGATGGCCTTTCGACGACGATATTCTTCCATTATAATAGCAGGGTTGTACACACTGTATGATTACTCGTCGTATGCACATGAACGGAGTAATAATAGAGCATATGCACTCTGCAGTGTCATATTACGAGGAGCCCACGTCACATGTGTATGTAATAATAACGACCACTTATGCACTTGATTGACAGTTATAAATGCTCTTTTGCATAAGTTTGGTAAAGATACTTGATAGGCACATGCTTTTTGCGTTATAAATAAGTTTCGTGTTAATGGCCAATTTAGGTGGGGAGGGAAATGCTCTTTCTTCTATCATGAATATTGGTCTTTTTTTTCTTTGCTCCAAAGCATGCAACTCTAATGTCTTTTAAATGTGTATTTTCCCCCTCTCTCAAACAGTTATCCTTGAAAAGAGGTTGCCACAAAAACCTCAAAAAGTACAATAAATAAGGAGGCCGAAAACGATATTGGCCCCGTTTGAATAATTTTTCTTCTTCTTCTGTATTATCCGCGCGCGACCGAGTGATTGACAAGCAATAAAAAGTTTCGCTCGGCCGATTCGACGTCATTGAAAATAGAAGAAGTCGGCCTTATAATATCAATTTGCAAACACGTAAAGACCCAGCCGGCTGGCTGCCACTTTCATGTTGAGTGGCAAAAGAACCATTAGTAGTAGTAGTACAAGGAGTAAAAACGTATATTTGACTTCCTCAAAAGACATTTTTCCCTGCGTCACCGTGGCAATATTCCAAGGCCAAGTACGATAAGCCTTTTTGTGAAACATGGCAAAAACATGTAAATATCATCTACAACACTGCGACATTTGCTGCTTACCTCCTAGGACCAGCACGGCTGCCGTGAGCCACAACACCATCATCCCCCAGTCGGTCGCCGCCTTCCGCTTCCTCCTCCTCCGGGGCAATTCAAATTTCCCGCCATTTTCTCCTCCCCTCCCGTCAGCTGACGATATCAGCCTCAGTCCCATGGGACCGCTCACCACTGCAAGATCGTCGGTCTGATCTGGCTGCTGGCACTCATCACCGAGTCTGTCTTTGAGATCGGGTCTGATCTCGATTAGTTGAGCAATCTCTTTCATATCTCCAAGTTCCGTCTTTTGACGACGATGACGACGATTCCTTTGGATTCTTCTTCCGCTTTCTGACACGACAATATTATTGTTATAGCGACTCCTTTGCAATTTGGAAGACGAGTAACGTTGCTCTCCTTCTTGCGCGTCCATCCTCGGCTGGATAATTGATATCAGACTCTCCATTGTTAAACGACTCATATACTTATAACCACTTTCCAAGATGAGCAAATTGAACTCGTTTATATATTACACTGTGTTAAATGTTTTTGCTTCTTGCGTTAATCCTCCTCTCAGCGATATGTCAGCGAAAGCTCTTTCTTAATCCTTTTTGTTTCTTGTTTCTTCTCCTTAAATGATGGACGAACCTTCTTCTTCTTCTCTCTCAGGCCTCAGCAGGACACAAAACCTCTCGATCAAAGCAATATCTCTAGTCGATATTATCTAAAACAAGCGCAAAAAGGCTTTATTCACTTTGCACGGGATCCATCTTCACTCTTTTTTGCCCCACTGCTGTGCGGATGAGAGATGATGATCGTTCTTTTTGGTTCTTCACAGATGTTCGCTTTTTAAGGAAGAAGAAGAAGAAGTTGTTTGAGGCTCAGTCATCGTCTCTTTGGCAACGACTTTTACCACATGATGGAGTGATCGAATCATACATATTGAAGAAGAGGCCTTTTAGAAAAGAAGGCCTTATATGCAGTAATATTGTGAAAAATACCAAGTCCAGACCTGAGTTGTAAAGATTGTAATCCCTGCTATGCAGTGAAAGCAAAAAGGTATTTGTTGTATGAGTGTAATATCAGTAAACATAGCAGGAAGAAGTGTAATCGAGCCATAGTATGTCGGTAATAACAGTAATAAGCCGTTTCTTTTTCCTACTTTCTCTCCCTTGACTCGGTGCATAAAGTGTGCGTTTGTGTGTTCACTGCAATGTCGCGAAAATAAGCGTGCACTAGAGTAAACAAACAGGAGATTGAATTGAAAGGAGGGCACAGTGGGAAGGTATTACTTTAAATGAATACAAGACCACTGTAAAGATTGACGTAGGTGCCTTTTTGCAACTTTCCTGATTGAAAGGGGGTATTTATTGTTCCTGGAAATTGGAATTAAGTTCTTCCTGTGCAGAAAAAGAAGCCTTTCAAAAGATATCTGATTTTTGTATGTGATTTTGGCCTTGGAAGAAGGAAGTTGCAAAACTGCTGCAAGTTTTAAAAAGTGACAGTTGTTCACATTTTTACAATGAAGGTCTTCTGCCTTTCATGTCTAGTTCTCAAAAACTGTCCAAACAAATTAAAAGAGAAAGAAGTTTCAGGCGGCAATAAAACTTATAAATGACTCTTCAAGTACTTTCATTAATCAAAAATCATATCAACCATTAAAACAGTCCTTTATGGACCAGTTTTGCGGTTTCATTTACCCCTTTTAATGCAACAAAATCTACTTTAAGGGTTGTAAAAATAGTTTTAAGACCGTTTCATGCAGATTAAATCAACCGGAAAAGGGAGTAAAGAAATCCAGAAAACAATCAAAACTTTGCTTCTGAGAAGCTGAAAAGTGCTTTTAATTTAAATGGAGCCGGGAGTTGGGTGTCATATTGTTGTGTATAAAGAGGGTGGTTGGCGAAACTTTTACATTCAGTCTGCAGCCGCAAAGAAGAGGTAAACCCACTTCAACAAATGAACGGGGACCCCCTTCTCGAGTGTTATTGTAATTCTACGAGCCCACAGCTGGTCCTGCAGTATATAGTAGTAGGGTGGGGATTCCCCTATCACGTTTACCGCAAAGAGAAAGCCTAATTAGCAGCTTAATGAATATCGCACCCTAAGACACCCTTCTTCGAAAAATAGAGAGGAGCCAACACCTAGTATGAGAGGCACCCCATCGACTACGGCAGTGCTACAACTCCCAAAAGGATTAGCACAGCAGCTGCACTTGAGCCTCCATTTTCATTCAGTGTTGAGTACCTTCTTCTCTTCCCTCCACAATGCAAATTGTCAGGTCGGCTGAGCTGGGGCTCCACTACTCAGCAGCTCTCAGGGGACGATGACTTTCCCTACTCTTCTCTTACCTCTCATTTTTCTAACGAACTTCTCCGCTAATCCTTCTCTAATAATTCTGCTCCCAGCATACACACGATGCAAGGGTGTCGAAAAAGAGAGAACATTAAGGATCTCCAATCCAATTTACTTTTAATGCCATATATAAGACGGAGTCTGAGACTCTTTTTTAGCCAAAATACACTCAGATGAAAGATCCTTTTTGCCTTTAATTAGTTAAAAACTACATCTTAAAAGCCATGCATATAACACTGGCTGACGTCCCAAGATGGAGCGCCGTGTCGGGTGCAAATGATGTAATGCCGTGTCTCCTAATACCAAGTTTTCTCTGCATGACAAGTGTGTAGAACGAACTCTCTGAAGACAACCAACTTCTTCTTCCTCCACTTGCCTTCTTATTATTCTTTTGTCTTATAATAATAATATTCCTCTCATTTCTTGGATGAACTCTCACGCGACCAGACAGAGTTTTTGTGATGAAGACAAATTGTCACTGTCACTGGAAAAAGCCAACTTATTCTTCTCTATTCGTTACACACTCCGGAAATTATCGCTCAGACGAAATTAAACTTCTTCTTGTATTACTTTGCTTCTTATAGGATAGGAGGATTGCTGTGTCAGTACCATGGTGCAAATACTAATGTTTTATTCGCGGTGATAATATAGGATGTTGACATATGGAAGCTCTCTCAAATTTATTTTCTGGATAATTTTGTTAATAACTGTTCACTCTGCACTTTTAGACGCTTTGCTGGGTGTTTTTTATTCGCACATTTGTCATATTTTCTAATTGAAGATCTCTCAAATACTTGTTGTTTGATTATTTATTCATATGTATAACGTATCCTCTTGTAATGCTATATTTTATAACTATCCTAGTTTAAATGTAACCCTTTTAAGACGCAATTATGTTGCTGTTCCAATCCAATATCAATGTAGCACAAAACGATGCAAGACGCCGTCAAAATACGCTCCTTCACCTCTGCAGGTCTTTCTCACACTGGCGATACTTTCCCGCTTTCTCTCTCTCCTCCGAGGAAGAGAAGACTCCTTCTTCGGAGCTCTCTTCCGAGTTCGGAGGCGCGCTCTGTGTAATATATCCTAGCTCGCTCAAGAAACATTGTTTATACCCTGCTTGGGTTGTAAAAATGTATTATTACTCGCTAATTTTGTGTTCATTGTCATGTGTTTCAGAGCTGTTAGCAATAAAGAAAAGAACTAAATACAAAAAATGTAAGTGTTTCCTTGTGTAAACATTTGCCTTATGTGAGTCCTGGAGGACAAATAGAAATGCTTGAATTATAGATAGACGTTTGATTATGGTCTGAAGGCTGCAAAAGATTAGTGAACTCGTTAAATTTGTTTCATGTCCAACATTATTGGATTTTTGTGCATAATAGTTCCTTTTCTCCTCTAAATCTGAAAATTTCTTACAAAAATGTGACCAACATAAAGTGGTTTCTAATAAATTAATATATTTTATAATTCAAATTTGCCCTTGAATAAATGAGTAGACTCATATGATATGAAATCCTTTTATCCGACCTGTTCATCTACTCCCAAATTACGTGACCGTCCGTTTGTGGGAAGAATATTGAAGTTTTTAACATTTCCTGCCTGAGTAATTTCATACATTGTTTAAGGGTCAATTTATTATTCTCATATCTTTTAATTTGTCTATTCCCTTGTGCTAAATTGAATTTTAACGACTTATTCAAGCATGAGACATTATCTTCCTGATCTAAGCAATTCATTCTAATGGCAAATAAATATGATTTACTATAATTTATCTTTAGTGTACAAGGAAAGCATATCACATACAGTCATACAGTATTTATTGTACTGCAAATATTAAACAATCTTCTGCGCATTAAATGTAATTGTAAGTAACGAAGATCAATATCGACGCAATAGTTCGACTGTATTTATATTATACCAGAGTATAAATTCTAACCCATCAATGAGTTCAATATTATATTGTTTTATTTCTCGTTCGTTTTCTTCCACTAGACCGCAAGGAGTGCTGGTGCTCGGTCTCGAAAATGCCAAAGTTTTGTTGTGTGACTCCCCAAGACCAAAAATTCCTTGAGCCGTTTTGACAGTTTGAAAAAGTTTGCAGCGTGACCTGATTCGCCTCGAGAGAGAGAGACCGAGAGACAAAAGAAGAGAGAGGAGAGACAGAGAGAAAGAAAGAGAGAAAGAGAGCAATATGGGGAAGAAGTTGTGGTATCAAATCATACATGGCAGTTGCAACATGCCTTCTGGAAAGCCTCTTAAAACATCTCGGCACTTTTTGCCTCATCTATGTTTCTCTTCTTCCTCCTTCCCCAAAAGTTTCTTTTGTTTTATTGTTGCTTTTGCTGCTGGGCCACGTGCAAGTAAAAGGGGAAATAAGGAGAAAAAATTCTTGTCTACGGAAATGTAGGATGAAATTAGGTTAATTTCAGCTCTTTTGTGGCAAAATATGTGTTTGCAAATTAGTGTCCTGGTTTTCCTTGTGAAAAATGTTGCCACAGGGAAAAGATTTGAAATGGCAAATAATGCTAGATAATACCCGACAAAAAGTCTTCATAAATCAGACATTATTGCACATGTATTTTATTTTTTAACCTAAAATTATCCTTTTTTGCTTGCAAATTTCCGTAAATTTCGAAATGTTTAATTGACGGTATTGTTTCTACAGCTAGTACGCAAAAGTACAAACGAGTATATCACTATAACTGAGCAAACATGTCACATATCGACCTGCAATTGTCACAATAAGAGAAACAATTTTCCACGCTGTTCCCCTGTTCATACTTTAAACTCGTGTGCTTATTCTACTCCATCGCTGACCCCGCTTTTATTGTTACAATGCTCAACGAGCGAAACGACGAGAGATAGCAGAAAATTTAATAGACTTTTCCGTCCACTCTTTTTCGTGTATTATAATAATAATACATGCAAATGAAAGGATACACATGAAAGAGTGGTTGCTCAGTGTACCAAATATGCAGGAAAATCAAGGCTAACGTTTTTTGCTAATGTCCAAAACGAGTCGGGAGAGTAGAGGGAAAAATTTGCATTTTATTGCGAGCAGGGGAAGTCTTGGTTTTTGTGTCTGCAAAGGAGCGAAGTTGGGACTCAATTTGGAGTTTCTTTTGCAACTCACAACTGGGCATGCATGCGAAAAGGAGAAGAAGAAGAAGAAGAAGAAAAGTTGTTCCGGAGGCAGAAGAAGAAAAAAGATTCGAGACTGAAATGGAGAGAGAGAGAGAGAGAGAGAGTCTGTCTACCTGGGTCAAGATTGAAGAAGTGGGAGGCAGAAAAATCCCTAAAGGGCAAAGCAAACAAACGCCCCAAGGAAAGAACAAACTAGCCAGGGTTGCCAGAGGGTGTCAAAACTGTTTTGAATACAGAGAAGAGTTTTCTGTATCTGTCAAATGGTCCAGTTGATCTAGAATCCCTTCAGCTGCCGTCGTCCTCTCCCCAAAAACTTTTGTGCGGACAGAAGAAGAAAGGAAAACTTTCATATCTGCTTCACTCACTCAACCAGTATTTTTTCATAGCAAGAGAATTGGCCTCCAGCTTTTTCTCCTTCTTCTTCTCCTTTCTTTATTTCGATGGAGAAATGATGAAGAAATGTGGGTTTGCCAAATTGAAAAAGAGAGATAGAGAGAGAAAAAGGCAGAGAGAATGGTATGATTATCCTATTTGTACGCCACTTTCACCCAATATTTCATTTGCCGTCAAATATGAGCCTTTAAACGGTATTACAGAGAACATTCCACAATGCAATGTAGAATTAACAGAGGACAGCAGAGAAGTTAAACATTAACATTTACTATTCCTAAATTGAAGCTCTGCATTGGAATTTCTCACGTGTGTGTATCACACCCTCTATTTCCCATTCCACCCCTGTTTACCGCTTCAGGCAAGGCTTTAAACGTGCCAAAGTAAAGAAGGCATCGCAAAGGGTTGATTTCGACTATTTTCTTATTCCAGACGCTTGCT
>LR138552.1:0-14282 GCA_900659605.1 Tisbe holothuriae | reverse complement strand
GCTCGTCCAGGAGGCAGATTATAAGGATGCTGGGTAAGAATTAAATAACGTGTTTTAACGTTGAGGTGCAATAATAATAGTTTTTATCTCGTAGTAGCAAGCAAATTAAGCTGTTGTTTCTGCCACTTCCTATACTACGAAGTAAGAATTTGATTCATTATACAATATATAAAGTTTGTAACAAAAATACTCACATTATGTGCAATTTGTTCCATCCAAGATATTAAACAGTTCCAATTAATGTACACTTTTGATGGCAATGCCAGTTATTATTAAACTAAAATTTAGCATTAGCTCCCATTTATGTAATCAGCCAACGTTAAAACTTTCCATTAAAGAATAAGTTAGGAGAACACTTTTTGGAAAGTACCCTTTTCCTCAACTATATCCTCCAAATTTTGTACCCTGAGAGCACTGTCAGCAAATCCTCTTAATGACACTAACAGGTCAATAGATAACATCAAAATTAGAGGAGCTGACTCAAGACTTTTGATGTCATTATATAAGCAAGGCTCAAGACTGGTTCACTCTTCTATGTCATAGTATATAGGTCTTAAAATAAGCCTTTACATGGGGGAACGTGGTAGCCGTGGTCGCAAGTCGCTTGGGCCCTGTGGCCCAGAAGGTTGCAGGTTCAAATCGCCCCCAGTGGCATGATGATGAAAAATGGCAATCACGGCGTTCTAGTGAATGAACCAAAAGGTAGTGCCCAAAAATATATAAAAAAGGGATCACTAGATATTTTTTTAAAATGTGTTTTCGATGGAAATAGTTGCAATGCTTTATTTACTAGTGCAAAGATTACTACATACGAACGATTTAAAGTCGTCCTTGACTAGTGTTAGCCTAATTTGATCTCGATTCTCTCAGCATGCAGCACCAATAACTAGGGTAATTTTTCAGTTGAGCGTTTTCGTTGCTCTTTGGATGTAGCGGTCATTGTAGCCAACAGCATTTGTTGTTAAATGTCTTTGGATAGTTACAGGAGCTAGTTTCATTTAACTGCAGTTTAAGGGAATTAACCTGATTTTCAATCCTCCATGATCTAGCTAGCTTTTATATATCTAGACAGGTCAGGCGAGCCAAAGGGAAGCAATCTGAGCTGACGAGGAAACCCGAGCTGAACTTCATGGTCCTGATGGTCGGCAGTGATCGTTCTCCGGCTCACTTTCATAATCTATAAGTCGTGTTTTTGGCGAGCCTCTCGAAAGATGTTCTACTTCAGTACTTATAATGATACTTCAAGCTCCTATGCGGACCACTAATCGAGGGATACAAGACAGGTCAGGCGAGAGAGGTAAATTTCAACACACCCTCTTACAATAAATGTCTTTAATATAACACGAATGTATTACTTGTGATCCTTAATATAGTTAACAATGCAATTTAGAGCATACACTAGCTGCTCTTCTTATCGTACTTTTCAGCGTTCTTAAACTTTGTCATGGAGTTCCCAGCAACGCCGCAGGTCCCGATGCCCACGCGACCCTGAGCATTCTCCGGCGTCTTGAAGATGCTCTTCTTCACGAAACCCTTCTTCCCGAACGCCTTGGAGCTAAAGTTCTGCCACTTGTTCTTCTCATCCTCCCGCTCCTTCTCCATGTTCTTGAACCGCTCCAGCTTCTTGGCCTTCTTCTTCTTGAGATACTCCTTCTGCTTCTCAATCTCCTCCCGCTTGGTCGTCTTGCCCTTGCTGGCGCCCGTGCCCATGAAACCGTGCTTGGACACCTTGAGCAGGCCCAGGCTGGTCACGCCCTCCTGGCGGTTGTGTTTGAAGGTGACGGACACCTCGCCGTCGGTGGTGATCTCGTTGATGCGCGCCTCGTAGTAGAGCCCGTCCTTGTTCCACAGCGCCTGGCACTGCTCGCCGACCTGCCAGTGCTTTACAGGGGTGAGGTCGTCCAGCGCGGAGGACGACGACGATGCCGCGGCCGCTGCGGGCGGTTTGACATCCTCTGCGCCGTCATCGTCTTCCGTGGTCTCCTGCTTCCTGAGCTGCGTCTGGATGAGGTCTTGAGTGAGGTTGATGACCTGCTGCAGATCGTCCTTGAGCTTGAGCAGCTCTCCGCTCTCCGGGTCTGCGGTCAGCGCTGCCTCCACTTGCTGCAGCTGCAGCTGGTAGGTGGAGAGGTCCTCGGAGGACATGGTGATGGGAGAGAAGAGGATCGAGAAGTGGAGCTCAGTCAACGTTGGACGTTGGGTGTGACACGGCTGTCTGTCTGGGTGTGCACGTGTGGCGGGGCGCGTGTCTCCAGGGGGATCCTTCCGGAAGAGCGTCTGGTCTGGTCTAAGGTCTCGTCACTGAGCTGCGGGACGGAGGAGTTCTAGACAAGAGTCCCTTGAGATCGCCTGGGATTTCTTCTGTTTTTCCACTTTTGTGTCCACTTTTCCATTGACGTTTTCCGTCCCCTTTGTTTGGCACGTTGCAGATCCATGAATGAGGGGAGACGGAAAGTAATCTCGATAAAGCAGAATATGGAGAGAACAGGGCAAAAGGCCGGCCCTTAATAATCTACGAGCCAAATTCACTATTGTCATGCATGAACCGTTCTATTATCTGTATAGACTTTTTTCAACAAAAGCTAGGAATACTTCCCTAACTTATCCCTTCATTTTCGGTGTTGTTCCCTTCGGTGGTTCCCCTTTCTGTCTCTTCTCCGTGTTCTGGCTGGGCCGCTGTTACGGCTGATCCCCGCTGAGGCAGCACCACCAGTCGCGGTCGGTCGGTGCTCAGCCGCTCCTTCGTCTGAAGCTGCGCTTGCTGCCTCACAAAAGAGAGAGAAGGAAAGAAGGAGCTGAGACTCAGTTGTTCTGTCGCTAGCTGCACCTCCAAGGTCAAAGGGAGGACATTATTCAAAGATAAGGCCAAACGAGAAGGGATTATACACATTATCCTTGTTATTAGGACTTCTAAAGATGTATTTTCGACTATTGGCCCACTTTGGTACTTAAAGGAAACTTATTGTATTCAGTTGTATAACGTTCCTTCAGTGTATACAAGTCATAGAGTTTAATAACAGTTCCTTTCTTCCTCTTTCTTGGCCTTCTCTTCCGTTCTCCTCGTGTCAACCCTTCACCAGGGTTACCATGTTGGCTCTTTTTGTTCCAAATTCGGCCTTTCTGGCTCTTTTTTAAGCCATTGGAGCAATTTAAAAATAGTTTGGATCAAAAATCAATGTAGTAAGCAAAATTTGGCTCTTTAGTGTTTGGAGCAATTTCAAAATTCCTTATTTAGTGTTTGGCTCATTTTAAAAAAAAGTTTGGAGCAATTTCATTCAAAGCACCTGGCAACCCTGAAGAAGAGCTTCTTCTTCCATCTCGACGCCTGCCCGAGGTAACAGAGTAACAAGAGCGCCGTCACCGTGCACCCTGCCAACCAGACGAGGACCACCACAGGGACGATCACGGGACCGGCTGGCATCTGAGGGGCAAGTTCCATCCACTGGACACTTCCGAGGCATCCCAAGGTAAGCGCTCCATACAGTCAGTCCCCCCAAAGAGGAAGACCGAAGACCGGCTCGCTTGTCAGGCCGGGCCGAGGATCTTCTTCTCTCGCTCGGGCATGCCCAACGAAAAGAGATCGAGAGATTGGCGATCCCTAAAACGTTTTCAGAGAGTGAATCCCATTCCTTGGGATCCGTAACGACAGATCTACTATCTCATAGATACAAGTTCACTTCCGGTATTTAGACCACTATCGATTTAATCATGTCTCCTGTATTCTTCGTACACTATTCATGCTTTTCAGGATACTCAAATATGTCCCATCCGAACTTTTATTACAGTGTTTTCAATCGGCTTCCGGACCGAGACAAGGAAAAATGGGGCGACGAGGCAACAAATTCTAATCAAAATTGCTTTTCAGAGATCTCTTAAATCGTATAAAGGTCCATTTACAGTCCCTGGCTAGAAAGCAGTAGGAGAACCACTTTAGTTTCTAACTTAAAATTCTTTCTGTATGACATCCTCCTGCCAACGGCACCAATGAACTATGATATAATTTATTCTGCATACCGTGTTGTGTAACCCTTCGATTTGCAGTCAACAGCATCCGATCTGGGTAGGGTAAGTATATGTCAGAACCAAAATCCCAGATCGGACTTATTTCAACCCATCTGGCATTGCGAGAGGAACTACTTTTTCAGCCGGGTTTGGGTTCACACACCGTTCGTGGAGGGCTCTGGGGTCACCTTCAATCTCAAACACTCTCTCACTCAGTCCGGTTCGGCCTTTGGCTGCCTCGGTTTCCCAACTCTAGTGGGGTCCGTCTTAATTTTTCGCATAATCGAGGGTAAAGAGAATAGAGACACATTCATAGACGTCATATAAAGCATCATCTCTACAATCATGTATCAATGAACTTAGCTAGATTTCAAAATACAGTCGATCATGTCCCATTAATCAAGTCTCTTTCAGGTTAACTGCGCTAAACATTAGCAATACAACGCATAATGTTTGACTAAAGACCCTTTGAAGCACAAACAATCCGCAATATTCAACCAACGTTCTCTTTCAGAATGGAATAATCAAGATCTTGTACTAAGAGCTCTCTCTTTCACTCTTTCCAGAACCGCCATGGAAGGAGAGGATGATCCCATGAACGAGTATGGCAGTGGCGGGGAGAGTGGACATGATGACCGCCGAGGCGCTAACATTCCTCCTCCACTGATGGGCGACGACAGCGCTCCGCCTGCCACCGGCTTCGGCGGGGATGACCTAGCTGATGATGGTGCGCCTCCGCCACAAAGACACGCTGAGGACGATGGCAACCCCTTTGAAAACGAGCCCGCGGCTGGAGGAGATCAGGAAGAACCCTTCCGAGGGGAGGGCGATGACGAGTACGGAGGAGGAGGGGAAGACTGGAATGAGGGAGGAGGGCCGCCCGCTGGATGGCGTGGACGAGGAGGGCCGCCAATGGGAAGAGGGTTCATGAGGGGAGGGCCTCCTGGACGGGGTTTCGGTCAGCGTGGAGGACCCCCAGGTCGCTTTCCTGGACCTCCAAGAGGTGGATTCGGACCTCCACCGGGCAGAGGTGGACCCCCAAGAGGCTTTGGAGGGCCGCCCAGAGGTGGCTGGGGTGGCCCAGGACCTGACCATCCGTTTGGACCACCTCCAGGTGGCATGGGTGGACCGCCTCCAGGCATGGGAGGACCACCTCCATGGGGAATGGGACCGCCGCCAGGGGGCCACGGAGGACCCCCACCAGGCTGGGACGGACCTCCACCTCACGATGGCGGCATGTTCCGAAACGGCCCGCCACTACATGGTGGCCCTGGAGGACCCGGTGGGCCAGCAGGCCCCAGTGCTGGAGGGGGTGGAGACGTCGGCGTAGATCTCAGTGGTGAGGTCTGGGTTGAGACGTACACTGATGGCAACCCTAAGCCGTATTTCTACAATGCTCGCACCCGAGAGACGACCTGGACCAAGCCAGAGGGCGATGGAGTCAAGATCCTCACGCAAGATGAGGTTGAGAAACTTACTCAGAAGATGAACAATGCTGGTCCAGGTGGTCCTGGAGGGGCAGAACATCCCGTCGGCCCTGGAGGTGATCATGGCAATGCTCCTGGAGGCGGGCCTCCATTTGGAATGCCGCCTCCTGGCTTTGGGGGTGGTGGGGGTGGACCACCGCACGGTTACCCTCCTCCAAACTGGAATGCCCAGCAGCAACAGCAGCCACCTTGGGCCGCCCCAGCCGCAGGCGGTGCAACATGTGACTGGACTGAGCACACCGCTCCTGACGGCAAAAAGTACTATTACAACGCCAAGTCCGGAGAGAGTGTTTGGATTAAGCCGCAGGCGCTCATTGAGCACGAACAGAAGCAGGCGGAGGCGTCCGGCGCAAGCATCAGTGCTGCCAGCACAGTTGCTTCCAAGGAAGACCCTGCAACCGGTGCCCCTGCCAAGGAGCCGAAGCCCGTGCCTAAGTTGGATGAGGCAGTGGTCGCCGCAAAGCTTGCTGCAGCCGCAGCTGCCAAGGCCAACCCAGTCCAGGAAAAGCCGAAGACGCCTCAGGACAAGTCTCGCCCAGTGTCCAGCACTCCTGTAACCGGAACCCCCTGGTGTGTGGTGTGGACTGGTGACAACCGATGCTTCTTCTACAACCCCACGACGAAGACTTCCGTCTGGGAGCGACCTCCTGAGCTTGTCGGTCGCCCCGACGTCAATGAGATGCTGAAGAGCCCCGCCGTGGCTGAGAAAATGAAGAAGAAGAAAGAGGACGCGGCGCCGGCGTCAAAGAAGGGCAAGAAGGGCGAGTCAGACTCGGACAGCGAGGGCGACCATCAGGCCAAGATACAGCAACAGCAAGCTCAGCCCGTCGCCAAGTCTCGCAAAGTTGAGACTGAACTCGTGTTCGAGAGTGATCTCAAGAAGGATGACGACGAGATAGAAATCGTGCAGGAGTCCAAGATCAACAAGGGCAAGACGGCGGCCATCGAGGCTGAGGTGAAGGCGGCTCGTGAGCGTGCTGTGATTCCGTTGGAGCAGCGAATGACTCAGTTCCGCGACCTCCTGCATGAGAAGGAGATCAGCGCGTTCTCCACGTGGGAGAAAGAGCTGCACAAGATTGTCTTTGACCCGCGCTACCTGCTGCTCACGTCCAAGGAGCGCAAGCAGGTGTTTGACAAGTATGTCCGGGAGCGTGCCGAGGAGGAGCGCAAGGAGAAGAAGAACCGGATCAAGATGAAGAAGGACAACTTTAGGAAGCTGCTCGAGGAGTCCAAATTGAGCGGCAAGAGCTCTTTCAGTGACTTTGCGAATCGCCATGCCAAGGAAGATCGATTCAGGGCCATTGATAAAATGCGTGAGCGAGAGTCCATGTTCAACGAGTACGTGCAAGAGCTGAAGAAGAAAGAGAAGGAGGAGAAGGCCGCTAGGAAGGTACAGTCGAAAAAGGACTTCTTTGCCATGCTCAGAGAGAAGGACTCCGTGGTGGACAGGCACGCCAAGTGGCCTGAAGTGAAGAAAGCTCTAGACTCTGACCCCCGGTACAAGGCCGTGGAGTCCAGCGGCCAGCGTGAGGACTGGTTCCTCGATCACCTTCACGAGCTGAAGGAGGAGCATCGCCGCAAGAAGGAGAAGAAGCGCCTTGAACGCAGCCGGTCTCGTTCCAGGGGTCGTAAGCGGTCCAGATCTCGCTCCAGGTCCACCGAGAGCAAGAAGCGCAAGAAGGACAAGGACAAGAAGAGATCGAGGTCCAAGGATCGCTCGGAGAAGAAACGTGAGCGGAAGGAGAGGGAACGGGAGGAGGGCGAGATGTCTGATCACGACGACATGGAGGAGGGCGAGGCGAGGGATGAGAAGCGGAAGGACAGTGAGAGACGCAGCCGCAGTGAGAGCAAGGGTAAGGCGAACAATAGCAGCGATAAGGAGGAAGGAGAGGCCACAGAGGAGACGACTGAGGAGAAGGAGCGCCGGGAGCGGGAGGAGCGCGTGGCGGCCAGTCTGCGCAAGAGGGAGCAGGAGGTTCAACGCGAGCTGAGCGGACACCTGCACGCCCGCGATAAGGAGCGCGAGCAGCACCGTCACCACGAGGCTGTGACCAGCTTCAGCGCGCTGCTCAATGACCTCGTCAAACACCCAGACTACACCTGGAAGGAAGCGAAGAAGCTGCTGAAAAAGGACTCCCGCTATGACGGCGTCAGCGCCAGTCTTGACAAGTCTGAGCGGGAACGCTTCTTTGACGAGCACATTGACTCTCTGATTGCGCGCAAGAAGGAGAATTACCGCAAGCTACTCGACGAATGCAAGGAAATATCGCTCGACACTGAGTTCAGGGACATCAAGAAGCTGATCCGCGATGACCCCCGCTACAGCAAGTACTCGAGCTCCGACCGGAAGTGCGAGAAGCAGTTCAACGAGTACCTCAAGGACCGGATCTCCCAGGCCAAGGTCGCCTTCCGCGAGCTGCTCATGGAAACGAAGCACATCACGGACAAGTCGCTGGCCCTGTCCAAGGATAAGGACAGCGGCCACATGGCTGAGATTGAGGAGCTGCTGGCCAAGGACAAGCGGTACATTGACCTGGACACCATGTCCGGGGAGAGGACGCTCATCCTCAGGAGCTACATGGAGGATTTGGAGCGTCGTGGTCCGCCGCCGCCGCCCACTGCGTCAGAGCCGGGCAGGAGGGGGAAGTTGTGAAGTGAATAAGTGCATTTTGTTGCTGTAGAGATTAAGGCATTATTGCAACTGTATAATAAATTTCGAGTGCAGTGTGAGGATACTGCAGTGCACATGATTTTCTTTTGATTGTGTGAGAATAAATTTACTTAATACTATTACTTTTTTCATTTCAGTTTATTCTGTCAACCTACATCAAATGAAGAAATAGACCAACTTTCATCCGGATACATTTTAAAGAGCTTTGGATCAACAAGCCATCTTTAATTTAAGGTAGGAAACATTATTTTAAAAATGTCTTTTTTGCATATGGTATATATGTAGAATATGGGGATGTACAAGACATTCTAGGGACTAGATTTTTGGGGGATGTAGTATGCACTTTATCTTGTCTTCTCAATATTTCTGGTAGGGAACGGTATATTTTATTAGCTTCATAAATGCATTCTCGAATCATATTAATCGTCAACTATAGGCTTTCCATCCGAAGCTATAATGCAATCCGACGGGACGACCATACATTGAGAGGTGTCCACTCGGTTCAGGGGTGCCGCCGCCTTCTTCTTTGTCCCGGTAACGGCGCTGAAATGTACAAAATGATTAAGGACTCTTCTAGCACATATCAATGCATCTTACGCAGCCAGCTGATTTATGTAGGTGAGAGAAGGGCTTTTGATCCTTTGCAAGGCATCGCGAGGTGATATTGGCCGGGATGCACGTCCAGTAGTAGAAGTTGATGAAGATGGTCGTGACTTTCTAAAACGTTCTCAATTTGTTAGGTTTTGTTCAGTACCTTCATACCAAGAAAGTTGTAGGGGCCCTACAACATTCTTGCTTCATACAGTCTTACTGAGTATTTCCATCGCTTGATTGGCAATCAGATGGCCCTGATTCTTCTTCCATATTCGAGAGGGCCACCATGGGACCTTGAGTTAAAGGCCAGTTAGAAATTTTGTTAATGTAATTTCGTACTGCTTACCTTTGCTCGTCTCTTTTGTCTCTTCCAAATCGTCCTTCTTCTTCCGCATGACCCTCGTCAGCAGCCTCACCATGTTCGCCTTCTCCGTCAGCGCCATCAGCCTCAGCTTTTCAAAACTCATGGGTTTCTGTCCGTTGCCACCCTCGACGTTGAACAGCTGGGACTGCGACTGCGTGCGACGGTTGCAGAAGTTCTCCCTGCTCTTTGAATTCTTCAGTGTGCTGCTGGAAGACGGGGTTTCCTGGGAGGAAGTTACAGCCGCGTCTTCCTCTTCCAACGACCTGTTTTTGGAGTATTAGTCTTCTGAAAATCTATGGTATTCATTCAAATGCAACAGACCTTGTCCTGTTCAAGACGTTCTTTCCGTCCAGGGTGTAAACCCGCATGATGTTTTTGATGTATTCCTCATTGTGAGTGATGACGAATTCTTCAAGCGCCTTTTAGATGTAACAGTTGTTAATTCAAATCCATGCAAATGAGTTAAATTTTTACTCACCGGCTTGCTTTCTAATGTGTCCTTCGCTTGGATTTCTTCTTCAGGAGCATGTTGCAGAGTGCTATTGAGAGAGATGGCCGGGATCTCGTTGATTGAATCGGCATCACTATGAAATGAATTTTCCTCACATCAGGGGTTTTTTCACTTATGTTCCTCATTCCTACCTGTTCAAGCAGCCGGCATCCTTTGGCGACAATCCAATGGCAGTGCCGAGATCAGTCTCTGAATCCGACCCACTCTCATAGGAGCTCGCCTTGCCCGATGAGGCCATCTCCGGGTTGGCGTCGCCTTCGTCCTCGTCGACCCCTGAGCATGAAGTGAATAACCTAGCATGCCTTTCCGAATCTGGATAATACCTTTAAGAGTAATCCTCTGCAGCAGTCGCTCTCTCTGCTCCCCCAGGTCCTCCACAAGTAGTTCTGCCATTTTTAATCCCTTCCTCTCGTCCACGCCGGACCACCAGCAGCGGAGAAGGACCTGCCGCCGAACGCGCACCTCCTCGCCCTGTTCGCCGGTCGGCTGGCTGAAGAACGAAAATATACTTGTAATCCGATTTAAAGGCATGCAACTACTTACTCTATCTCCTTTCTGGCTGCCATGGTCTAGGATACTGAGAGGAACTATATAATTTCCCGCAATGTTTTATCTTGGCTGATTGGGTTACAAGTTGATTGTTAGGCGAAAGTGCTTACCTAGAGTGAAAGGTAATAACAGTGGGTAGAAAAGAGGTTATTTTCGTATATTAAGGGCCTTAGTGGGGGCTCGTATTTCATATATTCTTTTTTCTAGGGGGATATAATATACTAATAGAACATAATTGCGCAATTTTTCCCATTTAGGGGGTTTGCAAACTTTTTGAATAAAGATCGATAACTAATGGATGATTTAAATAAAAAATCTCGATTCTCGACACACCCAAAGGATCTTTGAGCATTTTGCGTTGAACATTTCAATAACCAAAGATCTAATTTTCTTTACAGACAGTAGTGATCTCTGCTTGGTTCCTGCTCCACCATGTCTCCCCCTGCAGCCAAAGACGACAAGACCGAGATCCGCAAACGCAAGAGCGGCGGCGCAGCAAAGGACTCCACCGCCAGCGCCGACAGCCACGGCCCCAAGATCTCCAAGTCCGGACTGTACAAGGACATCTGCCGTCTGGAGGAGACGCAGAGCAAGGAGCGCGCCGCCGAGCAGGACGCGCAGCTGACCTCGGACACCATCACGGACCTCAAGAAGATTGTCAAGCAGATGCAGGATCACAAGCTCAAGAAGAGTGCGCAGGTGAGAAGATTGTATCTCTCAAAGAAGTTCTTCCTATTGATTTACTTTTCTTTCTGCAGTCCGCCAGTGAAGTTTCCGATCTCCGCATGAAGGCCAACGTCCATTTCCTCACCCTGAAGAAGCTGAACCGCCTGGACAAGCTGCGCGTTCGCGCCAGCCGGGACGCCACGCACACAGCCAAGGCAAAGGTCGACTCGCTCCATCTCCAGCTGCAAAACCTTCTCTACGAGGCGTTGCACATCCACAAGGAGGTGACCAAGTGCCAGCAGTTCCGCTCCAAGGACGAGTCCATCGACCTCGTGCCGCTGGAAGACTTCTACCGCGACGCGCCTGCAGACGTCGCCAAGTCGGACACCACGTCCTCGGACGAGCACCAGCAACGTCTGGCTCGGCTCGAGTACGAGAACTTGCAGCGAAAGGACATGAACTCGGCATTCCGTGAGCTGGAGGCTGCGCGTGACGCTCTCAAGGATCAGATCCGGATCAAGAGGGAGAACCTGGCGTCCCTGGAGCCGCAGCTCAAGACCATTCTGGAAACGACCAAGCCTGTGCAGACGTATCTCAACATGCCACTGACGGCTGAGCACGAGCAGCTGGGCATGACGAAGCACCTCCCGCGTCCGCTCTTTGTCCTGTACACGCAGACCAAGTACTACGGCCAGGCGTGCGATAAGGACATCCACGTGGAGATCAAGGGCGACGTGGATGAGGCGAAGACGTTTAACAAGAGGAAGAGCAGTGACGCCGAGACTGAGGCTGACGATGGCGACGGAGAGGAGGATGAGGACGCCGCAGGGTCTGGCCGCAAGAAGGAACCGGCGCCGAAAAAGGGCGAGAGCAAGCAGGATGAGCGGGAGAGGAAAGCGTTTGCCCGGCACCCTTTGCAGGTTGAAATGGGTCTGACGCTTGGAGAGGAGGATTCAGTCACGCTGCTGTTCAGCTTCATGCCCGCCCTGCAGGTGATCGGCGTCAAGACCGTGCTCAGCCTCGGCAAGGAGCACAGCAAGAGCGTGGGCACCACACGCGAGGCGCTGCAGCCGCTCTCCCTGTTCGCACACCTCATGGAGGAAGATGACGCCGGATTGGTCAGCCCGAACCCCGCCAGCGCGCACATGCTGAAGCAAATGGGCATTCGCAAGCTCAGCCAGGAGAGTCTCCTTGACAGCGGGTGTCAGTACCGCTGGGTGCAGACGCTTGGCGGAATGACCTTCCCCAAGGACGTCGACGGCAGCAGCCAGGAGGCGAGCTCGTCCGACGATGTGCCCGAGGCCGTCGTGGACAAGGACACAAGCGAAAACATGGTGGCGAGCATCGTGAAGCTGTTGAAGCGTCGTGTGGGGCACCGTATTGCCCTGCAGACCCAGCTGGGGCATCTCCACAGGGCTAAGCACGTGGGCGTGGAGCCACAGGTCCCGGAGCACTTGGCTGATCTGTTTCCCTCCCGGATCGTGAGCAAGATTCGCAACTGGACGTCCGTAGACTGGGAGCAGTACACGAAGCTGGGCGTGACTCAGCACCTTGTCCGCGCACGCGCTGTAGACGGCCACGACCTGTTCTACCGGCTGCAGGTGAACCGAGAGCCGGCGACCCTGATCGCGCTCATCGCTGTGAAGCCGGACTACCCGCGTCGGGCGCCCGTCTTCTGCCTCAACCTGCACTGGAACGGCGAACACAACGTGCACAACTCCGAGCATATGAGGGTAAGAAATAACGAAGACTTTAACGTTAAATCCCAGGAATTATTTAAACGTCTTTTCAGGATCTTGAGAGCCTCGTCAACACCGACTTCCACGACCTGACTCCGGTCCGTGACCGCGACCATGTTCTGTCGTTGCAGCTGCAGCGCCTGCTGAGCAGCTTGGACGTGCTGCTGGAGGCGTGGAATGCGGCGCAGGCGGACGGCGCTAAAATGGACTTTCAGAAGGAGAAGATCTTCATTCACGCAGTCAGGTACGCTTCTTAAACATGCATTTGGTTCCACAGTTTAAATTCATTGTTCCATGTCTCTTTCAGAGGTCGAACCCGCTCGCTGCCCCTCCGCTACCACTCCAACATGCAGATTTACTCCCAGAGATGAATTGCTTCCTATCGGATGGAACTGCCTTCATATCAGGGTGGAAGAATATGAAGATTAAGAATTCAATTTATATGTTCATTCAGGATCATACAGAGAATAAAACAATAAAGGAAGTGTTTGCAACTAAGTTTAAGGCTCATGTACCTTATGATTTGAGTTTGATATAGTTTTGAAATGCCATAGACGCATTCTAGAAACAAGATGCGCGCGCATTCTCTACCTAGAAAATGTACACAATAAAGGATATCAGCTATAAGATATCACATTGTACCGTAGAATCGTGCGTACCGACTCTGACACTTGTTGGGCTCATCCTTTTGTTGTATGTAAAATAAAATTTGTGACTTTATTTCATAGAAGACCAATAATATATTTAACCACAATTAACAAACAATGACTAGAGTAGTTTGTGAAATTTAACTTGATTGTTAAACCTTTGCTTTGCAAAGTGGTAAAACTCAAAATCCAGAGCCAAGTATCTACGCATCATTTCCAGGGCTGAAAGTGTCTATATATTAACCATGTGCGATATACCGATACCGCGGTATTAGTCGGTATTTTTCCAATACCGTACCAACTGTCGGTATTTTGAAAGTAGTCGGTATTGCAAGTCGGTATTTTGCAAGGCCAAAGAGCTGAGAACTCTCTTTATTTAGTCTTTAACTCTAGCTTCGAAGGCATAACTATGAAGTAGAATTACAAAATTACATGAAAATCATTTTATATCTCTAATTTCCCACAAAAAAATCAAAAAAAATCTGGGCTCTGTGAGGCACTTCTCTTGCTTAATTTGCATTTTTATTTATGTTGGTTTTCCAGAAAATTAATGCTTTTTACTGCAGCAGAAACATTGTTCCAATGAAATGAACAAACAAACTTATGCAGATAATTTAATGAATTGTACCTATAAAAGTTGCAAGACCATTATAGGAGTAAAATACATGAGTTAAAACATTCAGTAGTAATCAAGCTTCAATTTAATACTAATAATTTATTGATCTTGGATACACAGTACTCTGTATGCCTGAAAAGAGGTCAAAAGAAAATATTTATTTTTCAACTTGTGTCACGTGTACTATGAAAGCAGTAGGTGCTTTGGCGAGTCCTATCAACAATTTATTGTCAATCAATATATGTAGTAAAGCGGCAAAAGTCTTGCATAAAGAAACCTAAGAGAAGAACAGTCTTATGAGCTTTGAAAAGTAATGCTAAGAACGAATCTGCCAAACATGCTATGTTAAAAAACTTTGAAAAATACCGAAAAATACCGACTAATAGTCGGTATTTCCCAATACCGTACCGACAAAATACCGACTAAAGGATTTTGA
>LR138551.1:45584-59766 GCA_900659605.1 Tisbe holothuriae | reverse complement strand
TTCACTTTTTCCTGCCTGGCTTGGTGTACCGTTTCCTCTCTATCTAGTAGTAATGTGCGTCGTATTCCCACTCATAGATCTAGACTAATATTACTACGTATTACCTTATCTACATTTTGCCCTTGCAAGTTAAATATATGGCCGCAAGGGGGAAGCTGCTGTCTGCAGCAAATCGTGACCCACTCAGCACAGTAGTAATCAAAACAAACAAAACTCAGCTGAGCTCTGTACCATTAGCTGTGCTGAGTGGGTCACGATTTTCTCCTCCTCAAAGCGGATTGATTTGAATTTATAGCTGAGCGCCTGTGTAGATAGGGTAATTGTAAGATAAAAATAATAAAATTGATAAAATTAGTTTTAAAAAAATTGTCTTATAAGTTTCATGTTAAGCTTCGAGAACGATGAATACCATATTTCCTATTTTGTGTATGCATGAAGGACTTGTCATAACATGTCAAAGCTCTAAAGACAAAACATTGATGAGTTTTCGATTTTTTGCAGGCAGGTTTTTTGCTCATGTTGTGAGATTGCTATTTTTGTGTCTGTCTTGTGTAGACATTCGAGGACCTTTTTCGAAAATGTAATTTCGTAGGTGAACGACGGATAAAAACAATAATAGCAGTTGAAAAACATAAATAATTATATATATTGCTTACACTTTTTAGCTTTGCTTTACAGCCCAAAATTGCATTCTCATAACTGCTACTGTTGCCCTCAAATATGCTCAAATAAACGAGCTCCCAAACTAGCTTTTTAACAGGCCTAAATAATTACTCCTCTAAAATACCAGAATTGCAAAAAGGGTTGTCAGAAATAAAGCGCTACTTTTTATCTCAAATGTGACAAGGAGGGTTAAGGTCATTTAAGACAATAATAACAATAACTGGCAACCCTTTTTGGAATTGAAAAGTATGAGGAAACCTTCACTTTTAATTGGCACAAAGAACTGTCGACGAATTCTGGCCAAAATAAAACAAGAACCAACGGACTCAAGTTGTCAATTAGTTTGAAACAAATTATTGAAATACTCGACAGTTTTGCAGCAGAGAACAGTTATCTAATAGTTAGTGATGATCATTTACTTACCTGTTAATGACTCTACCAGAGCCTCCAAATGCCTCGCGAGACTCTCAATACTCGTATTGTTCTCAATCCACGGCGACGTGACCTGCGCCAGGAGCCCCGCAGCCTCCGACTTCTCCTCCTCGGAGGCGTCCGAGTCTCTCAACGTGTCGGAGAGGATCTCAATCCCGCCAGACTCTTCCAGCTCCATGATGCCCTCGAGGACGCAGCAGACCGTGCCGAGGGCTCTGAAATAGTTTTTACGTCAATGATTATGATAAATACAATCCAACGGGCTTTATGAATTTTGCTCAACTGACCTAAACGCGTTCACCCTCACAGGCCTGAGCCCCGTCTCCACGGATATTGTGAGCAGCGCCCTGATCCCGCCGTGCTTGGCAATCAGCCTGCACAGGTGGTTGCCCTCCAACGCCAGCGTGATGATGGACTCGATGGACGACTTGAGCGGACTCAGCTCCGAGGACGACGCGCTGTTATTATTATTGCTCGCGTGGATCTGCAGCTCAAGGCCGTCCACACTTTTCTGAAACGGATTATGATTTTAGGAGTTTGGGATTATAATCAGCAAATGTAACAGTAAGCAGTTTATATATACCTTGATCTCTTTGCTGAGCATGAGCTCGATGAGCTTTGTGAATGTGGCGCCGAGAGCAGTGATCACCTCGACCACGTCGCCCATGTTTTGACTGGAGGCGCTTTGGTGTCTGGAAGAAACAGAAGGAAGGAGAATTTAAACGTAAATAATGCACATGACCATAAATAATCCGCGAATTAAAATATATCATTATAAAAAACTTACCTTGACACGCTGAGTTTAAGCCTATCACAGCTCTGGAGCAGCAACCGCTGCTGGTGGAGAACCTCCTCCGGTACAACATGTGTCTGCTGAGCCGCCTGCCCTGGCTGAGCCTGTTTCCTGCTGCTGCTCGGACTACTGGTGCTCTTGTATCCGGGCAGGTTGAGCTGACCCAGATGGTTGTACTTGTTGTACTCGACGAGGAACAGTTGGACCTGTTGGCTCAGGCCCTGGACCAAGGGGACGAGTTTGTTCATGCCACTTGTGGATCGGTGGCCAAGATGTCTGAAAGTTGAGCACATTGGTATTACTCTAGCTCTACATATCGCTTTTAAACGTCTATCTCGTTCTATATGTCATGTTCAGACCATGTTTGTGTCTGCCACAGATCAAATAAAAGCAACGAGATCAAAGCATCCATAACCATCACAATTTGCAAGCTAGACCTATTTTTGCACAGCAAGAGCTTGAACAATGCTTAAGATTGGACTAGCGATAAATGCGTATGTTTTGAGCATCGATCTGAGGAGAGCCATTGTTGTCAATTTGACATTTATTGGCACATAAGATGAGCATAGATCGACCTGGAAAAACATTATACTTATGTGTAACCTCGAAAGGCAATGAAGAAGTTCTAATACAGAAATACTTTTTATATACTTGTGAATGAGTACTTAAATTATGCCTCCTATTATATAATATTTTTACTCATTACAAACTGTATTCCTACGAGAACCTGATCATATCTTATAAAACCTTTTACAGCAGCATTTTAAGACAGAGTACATTCATTACCCAACCCTTTAAAGCATATTTCCAGTTATTAGACGCCTTTTTTTGTATATGGAATGTATTTATTTATCAGTTGAAAAGCCAAAAAGGAATTGTCATTCCAGTTTTATTAGTTTATTTGCGGGGGCAGAAAAAGAGACGACGATGACGACTCTAAAATTTGTGTTTCATTGGAAATATACAAAATATCGAACAACAGTTTTGTCGCCGTATTAAAAGGAATGTCACCACAAATGGTCTGCTGTTGGCTAGAGTTGTCTTTAATAGAGGAGAGAACGGTATCACCGAATTAAGTGTGCTTACATAATTTATAATCATTGCACAGGAGGCGAATATTCATTTTATAATATGTTTTTCTTAATCTTTCTAGTTGATTACAATGCTATATATATTACTAACTTGCATAAATCGGAACTCTTCATTTAAAGCGCACTCTATCCCAAACCGAACCCGTTTCCACGCTTCCAATAGTAATGCTAATAATAAATGCATTAAGCCATCTTTATTAGCAGGTCTATCTTAACCCTGAAATGTGTACGTCGTCGTTCCTTCGCGGTCCCTTAAACAGCAAACGAACCAAGTAGTTAATGATTTTATTTGCTGGCCTCATATCGAAGCCAAGAGGACCGTTCAAAAATGACATAAACTTTGGATTATGCTTTATGGTTAGCGGTTATTCCTTATTCTAGTTTGTTATCTTTGCAAAAAGGATTAAATAATATAAATTATGGCAACCCTGGTCTAATTTTTATTGAGGAAGTCAACGTGAGTAAACATTTGGCCCTTGAAAACTATTTTGCAATAATTAAGTTTTTGCTGAAGGTAGCCATAAAAATTAGGACAAATTTTGATTATTAAAGCCAATTTTTCAGATTATGGGAAAATGCACTCACAAAGGGTTGTCAGGGCATTAAAATGCTTTATTTGCCACTGAAAAGTGCATTCAATCTTGAATATTTATTTAGAACTAGCGCAAAATATGCTTATCGGGCATAAAACAAATAAGAATATAGATTAAAATTAATTCAAAACATTTCAATGCCTTGAAAATTTAAATATTATTTCCACATATGCTTATCTGCAAATTGGCCACAAGATGGTTTTAAGACAAATATGCCAATCTATATAGTAACTTTAGTGGAACAAATGCTGCACTTCATATGCATTATATATGCTGTTCATTAATAGGAATGCCTAAGATTGTCCCCGATTGTAATATAATACAGTTAGAATAACTACAAACATATTGTACATGCTAATCCAGTCAATATTGCTACGAGTAATTTAAAAGTGTTAGTTCTGGACATGGGTTATTTTATCTAAGGTTCTGGATGAGTAGTTTTTCTACTACAGTTGATTAAATAACCTTGTTTTATAAACCGTCACCCCTGACAAAAATAAGCCTATAGTCCTCGCAACACCATTAATCCTTTTTCTAGCTTTATCCTTATCTGCCTTCAAACGTCGACCGTGAAAATCATCAATAATAATTGGCCAGTCTTCTTCTTCTCTTGTCTCAACTTGTCTTTTCCTCGTCATTCCTGTCAGGACGTGCAAAAACATTGCTGGTTAACCCCGGTGAAAGATGGCGATTCTGAGTGGTTTTTATGCATCTCACAGTGAAAGAACGGAGCACAGGGTGTTGAGGAGACAATTAAAGGTATTGGGTTCGGTGTAACAACCAGAAAACGATTCATAGAGTACACACAACAGAGACACACGGCCATAATATATTTAGCATTACCAGTGGAGTCCTCACTATAAGAATGATTGCTCACCAAAACAATCTCCCTTCTCTCGCATCCTCTTACTGTATGCCCATAATAATACCATATCTTTCTTTAGTGCGTTACCTTGACCCTTCTTCTTCTCTTCTTGCCCCCTTTTGCGTACACATAATATGCACACGATGAGAGTGACGTCAGCCAATGACGCATCTTTGGAAGAAGAAGAACAAATCGTTGTTTGGAGGCAACATGCAAAAACGGTCAATAAGAGGATATTGAGCCTAATGAGGGGTTTATGGTTTATTGATGGGAGTCTATTTGAAAAAGCTACACTCTGTAAAAGTGGTTGTTAGAATGATTCATATATGTATATTTTATAGTAGTTTGTGTGTTATAATTTGTGCATTTATCAAGCTACTGTGCATTGAATCATTCCCTATTTTATAATGTAAGGTAGTATTAAGAGTCTACCGGGTTTTAACTTGATATATATATCTCGCATCTGGTCTTACAAATGATAAATTAGGCTCTTCCATCAGTAGAGCACACACCAGTCTGCTGTCATTTATTAGCCACGGTCTACTATTCAAATTGTATTTGGGTCTGCTTCTGGTATTAGATATGGGATGAAGAAGCAATGACGAAGCAAAAATAGACGCTCAAATATCGTTTGATACGAGGGTCAAGTTCGGATAATGATGTAGGCACTTTTCTCGAAAATACCCGTTTTTTAAAGATAAGAATGATACTAAAACCAAGCTGAATTTTATTACAACTGCGTCGTTCGCCAAAAATGACCTACCGTAAAATCTAAAAACAAAAGTCGTAAAGGTCAGTGTCAAACCATTTAGAGAAAAAGAGACAATATTACACACAGAAAACTACACTTCTATATACGGAGGAGAACTTTAAATTTTAAATTTCGCGCGCTTTTTCTGCTGCTTCTCCAAATTGCGACTCCAAAAATACACATTAATAGCGGATATAAAAATCTGCCCACACACGCTGCATGCATGCAGTGCAAAACAAGATTAAACTTGAAACTAAGGATGGAGCAAATAGTCAACTAGTATTTAGGGTCGGCCTAACATTATCCTTTTGACCATAATTTAAAACAATATTTTGCAACACGTTGCGATTGGCCTCCCATATGGAATATGTTCGTGTGCATATGTTTTCCTACAACATGCCCTCGAAAAATAACAATTATTCAAGACTTGCGTTGAAGGCAAAGTCGAACTTTTTAGGGTTGCCAGATCGTCAGAGCAACAATTTTGATTTAAGCGTGAATATCGTATACTTCAGTAATAACTAACAGATGATAGAAAAAAACTCTTCCGTAGGATGTACAATCGCAACATCAAACTCATTTGAATATCTAAAGTGGTATCTTTTTGAAAATACAGTCTATAAAAGAGTAAGTATTCTTTAAAAACGGCAACCCTATTGCTAAACCATTTGTCTTATTTTTCCCTCCCTCCCTCTGCCACCAAGGGTCATATTTACACACATTTTCTCGAGTTTCGTGGAAAGAAGAGGAGGAGGAAGAACAAAATATGGCCTTATTGGGTCCGGGCTTGTTTTCCAAGCGTAAAATATGCAAACGAAAACTGAATAATAAAATCATTAAGGTCGCGGATCGTCTGCTCATATGAAATCTTCCTTGGGTCAAAGTGTTGGTTGCATCTAAGTCTAAAACATCTATAGTAACTAACAATATTAACCAGCTTACCGTTTGTAACGAAAATTGAACCAGGCATTTTGATGAATTAAATGAGAACATGGAATTTCTTTCCATTCAAAGGAGGGTAAAAGCGAATCGAATCAGTAAACGCTCTCCTCGGGCGACATGATTTATTCTTTATTTACCTGGTCGAAAAGCTTCTCGTCTAATTACAGAGCTATATTCGGAGACAAATTCAACCTAGTTACAAGCTTTATAAAAAGAAATATTTACCTAAAAATGAAGCCATTTCAGCAAGAATATATAGGGTAAAACAGTCAAAGTCCTTCCAGACTGTACTATGCTAGTATCACGTATTATAGCGCATGTACAGGTAGTAGGCACAGATGTAAATAGTGACGTCCTATTTGTATGTAACAACTGCCTTCATTCAAGCCAATGTTTTATAAGCACTATTGCAGCATCCTTTGCAAAAGGTCAAACCTCAGATAAACATAATAATACTAATAAAAGGCATCAAAAGGTCTCTTGTGTATGCATGTTTAGCTCCCATTCAAGAGGAAGAAGAAAGAAAATGCTTTGATGCAATAATAAAACCCAAATTACAGACAGCAAGGCGCATTTCCTACCAATAAAAGAAGCGTTTAAGTTTAACTCGAGAATCACGCATTTGAGGAGAAAAGGGTAAAGAAGATTCCCCCTCTTGATAACACAGAAATGACCGAAACTTTCATATAAATGTATAATAATTACCTGCATAACTTTGCAAATGCCGCTGAAATACTGTGCGCCCTCGTCTGAATGGCCCTGATGGTGTCCTTACTACTCCCCGCCCAGATACCCCTGGACGTTGCTGCGGCCCCGTCCCGCTTGCTGCTCCCACCACTCTGCTCAGCCTGGACCGGTTTGGACTGCAGCATGATGGTGCACTCGGCCTCGTGCACCTGACTCAGCTCGGTCAGCCAGAACTGGACTGGGTGGCGCCAGGTCGGGCGCTGCTGCTGTTGCTGCTGCTGTTGATGGTGGTGACGTGGCTGCTGCTGGGGAGTTGGGGGTTGGCTGAGGCGACTGCTCAGGCTGGTTGGAAGACTGGAAAATAAAATGGATAAAGAGTAAGTTAGTTATGTTTATATAATATAGTGATTTTAACGCATGTGTTAGAGTGACTATTTCTTGTCATACAAGCTTCACAAAATTCATGAATATTGTGGTGATAAAAAAAGAGATACCATTTTATTCCCTTGAAATGACAAATTATAAACGAGACAGCTTCCGTCTTCATTTTTTTTGTCCCCAGACGAGACATCGTCGATTTTTGATGGCGTCCAAATGCATCGACATGACCTAATGCGATAACAATCACTTGCCGTCCCAAGATTACATCCCTTTTTATCACATAATGATAGACGTGATGATGAAGAATCCTGTCTAGGCATGATGATGCTTTTGGAGGAGAGGGGAAAACGTCTTTTGCTGGAAAATTGCCTAATTATGGTGAAAAATAGGCATTTTTAGAGCTCAAGGTCGTCGGGGGAATCAGGAGGAAAAGTAAACAACATCGAATACACTCTGTTTGAGTTTAAGCCATTAAAACACTGTAGTTAACCAGTTGCTATTTTGTGATTGTGAAATGCGATGTTATCATTTTGTCATTTTGCTTATTTAAAAAATTTATATTTGGATACGAAGAGCATGTTATTCAAGATAATTCAATACCGAACCGGTATTACTCCCATTTCACGTCAATAATACGCGCATTGTTGCCGTTCCTTCAATCATAATTTAGCTAATTGCTACCCTTTACAAAAGGAGTCGCTGAAACAAAAGCCAGACTTTGGGGGTTCAACATTTGTGCTCGGATAACCTTTAAAGCTGCTATTATTATACATGAATACCGTAGTCGATCTTTTCAATAGGAATATTATAACAGTATGGAGAGCTTTGGAGACGGAGGCAAAATTGAGCACTAAAATGATTCCACAATCTACCTTAACAGTAGCTATTGGTTTGGGTTATGGGCGGGATTCCCAGTCTGATATTGAACACTTAATTAGCCGTTAATCTTTAGAAGTTTGCTGGCTCTCGGCTGGATAGCGTAATTTTGTCGAATAAAGATGATGAGTTAAGACAGGCTTTTTTACTTGTTTCTGCCAAACGACCTTGGGCTGGGTGGGTACTATATTAGCCACTGATATTACCTAAGGGCTGCCAAATTAGAGTCGATCAGTATTTATTAACATGATAGGAGTTTACAATTTAATAAAAATGTAATTTTAGAATATAATTAATTAATTCTGTTAATACGATTATGTCAAATATATTGACCATTAACAATAATTATAATATAAGTAAATATACAGACTGTCCTCCCTGTGGTCTTAAAAGAGGGCGTGCTCCCAATATCACACCATCGTAAAACACATTAGTAATAAATCACACCCCGGGAGGTGTTGTCAGAATACTTGTCCTGATTATGAGCTCAAGAAAAGATGGTCCAAAAATTTGCAGACTTCTTGGTCAGCGGATACAGATTATAACACAGTCATAAAAATAATGCAGTCTCGTAGAATTTAAATCGTGCAGTCTGGATAACAACGGTATTGTAGTTGATTGCATTTAACTTTTTGCTCGAAAGTAAAAGGCCTAAAATGTATTTCTTAATAACTTATCAATGCAGACAGAATATATTCTATGCAATGTGCTATTACGGCTTGGTAAATAGATTTAGGCCCTCCGCTACGTTAAGTCAAAAGATATAACAATAACTGCTCATTCGCTCAAGAATAGTATTAAACTCTCTACACAGCATGTTGCTAAAATGATAATATCCCATACATATTCAAACCCCATTTCCTTAAGGCCTTCTTTCCCCATGTAATCCACTCATTTAAATTGAGTTAACATCTGACGCCCTCGCACCAGTGAAAGTGAAACCAAAGCAATTAACCGGTCAAAACAAGGAGAGCTTAAAATGTATGAGCAGGCGAGGAAAAAAGGGTTTTACAGACGTGTAAAACATGGAGTACTGGCAGCTTTTATTGCTGTAATTACTGACGGCTCTTACATTGCATCGGGAAGATAATACAAACACTACAGGACACATCTCAAATAGAGGTTAAATTGGTATATGATTTTGTATCATGTAAACAGTTAGGTATTATTGTACAATTTGTACCATTTTCCACCCCAAAAGTGTATTATAATGTTTCCTCTTCTTCTTTTAAGGCCCGAGGCCTGAAAGCTGTTTTCTCTCCAATCTGACTTTCTTCTTCACTCCTCCACGTGCCCGTCCAAAATAACTTGTAGTAATGATATCAGTGGCGCGTCCGCCGCCGTTTGTAAAGCAAGTTGCCTTCGAGCGAGAAATTCGAGCTAAAGTTGAGAACAAGAATATGCCTTTGTGTTTCCATAAATGCAACCGCATAAGGCAATAATGAAATGCGTATTTGTACGCAATAATGTTTGTGATATCGAGGTATTCTGAAATGTTATATAAAGAGAAATGGGTATTTAAACTCAAATAAAATAGATTAGTTTATGTTACAGGTTAAAGAACATCCCCCACAATGCTTTATATGGTATAATAACCCAATAACATTAGGTAGCAAATCTATTAAGCAGCCAGCTGAGTTTGATATAATGGAATATGACGTGATATGGGAAACAAAAATATTAAATGTCATGCTGACCAAAAAGGGACTTTAACGCTGAGTGGGTTCGTTCTTAGTTTAACAAGATTGCATTTGATGTACTAAAAAGACTCAAATTTGACACAACACATGCGCAGCATTCGCTTATAAAGCATTTTTACGATAATGTCCTTTTATGAATTTCGCGTACAATTGGCATTTACATTATGAGCAATCCCACTACTACGACGATGTCTTTTTATGGCGGTTTACGATGAAACCGCTGTCGTAAAATTCATTCAATAATAATAATAATGCCTACTACGGTGTCTGAGCGGCTTGGAGGGGGGTCGCTAAAGGCTTAAGGGGTGGTGAAAAGGGACAATGAGCAGTGACACAGTGTTGTTTAGTTAAAAAACTTAAAATATTAAGCATATTTAAATATTATCTACAATAAGTTTTAAACTTCCATAACTTAAACTATTATTACCGGTATACTTTACCCTATTGTTAAATATTGCACGGTAGTGAGCTTTAGCAGTGACACCGCCGCTTCAATGCCGTTCCAAAACGTCCGTCGTCGTTATCACTCGAAGGTCATTCTTCTGATATCGGCAATAATCGTAAATACGTTTTGTCTTATTCATGTTTTGGAAAATAATAACAACAATAATAATTGTCCTTGAAAATGGTTCTCGATTTCAGAAGGAGGAGAAGATTCTTGAAAGGGCTGCCACTTTATTTTAAATTGGGATTTATTTTTTGTTAATACTAAAAATCTAATACAGAGAAGGAAAGCAGCATTCATTAGGTTGGGTTAACATTACAAACTAAGACACATAGCGTCAGTTTCAATTTAAAATTATGGCATCCCTAGTGTGTCTCTGTGTATCATTAGCATTTTAAGTGCATTTGAAAAAGTATCCTCTTTCATTCTTTGCAAGATGAAAAACTCATTTTCTGCGACAATAATAATAATAATGGGTCCATTTACAGGAAAACAAAGTGCGGCATTTTAAGAGCAATGAAGCAGGACAATAGCATCATTTACAAGAGGGCAAACTCATTATTATTATTGGTATCAGGTTAAATGACTGGAGCCTTTCAGGGGCACAGCTAATTGGGAGAACAGCAATATCACATGTCATTAAGAGATAAAGAATAACAGAAAACTAGCATAAGAAATTCTTTAATCATAACCTCTGTCGGAAATGCCGAAATGTTCAAGCTCTTGAAGATTTACACACCTCTGGGTCGTAAAATAGTCGTTCAGTGGTGTTGCGAATCCTTTCCGTGAAGGGATAAAAAAGCCTTTTCTTGTGCAAAAATGTGCAAAGAAATGGGGGACACATTTACAAGAAAAATGTGTTGAAAATATGCCAAGGACAAGATAAGGGACGAAGAATACTTTAGTACTGGGTACGACATTCATAATATACTGAATACTGATTGTTAGCTCAGTAGCTCATTGAGTTTTAAAAGAACTTATTGATAGCTTAATCATAATAATCATTATTAAATTATTAACTATGAAATTTTGGCGCCTCTCACATTTTTAGCAACCCTAACTATTCTTAACCAGCGAACAGTTGATTAAATGCATGTTTATGTCACTATAAATACAAAACACTTCCCTCAAATGGCGTAGAATAGTTTTGTCTTGGAGGAAAAATGGCAATTTGACCTTTTGTCCTTGACCAAGAAATATATTTCTTGAGCATCTTCCATTTTTTCACAGGTTTTTGGCAATAAAACGAATTTCCTTGTTTGAGACCTTCCTGTATTGCCTCCAATAATTTCGTAAGATATGAGCTATTTTAAGCGCTTTATATGTATTCTACCCTAATAAAATGTTGCAATACAGTCGCACGTTGGTGTAAATTGACTCCGAAATGATCTTTCCCTCGCAGGAATGTAATAATTAGTAATAATCTAATAATGAAAGAAGAAATTCAATTAACCTTGGCCCAGAAAATGGTGATGAAAATAAAAACTTTTGATCTTATTGAATAAGATTCGCTCCATTTTGAAGCGAAAATTAACCGTGAAAAATGAGAAGAAAATGTGATGGAGAAATAGATTCGTGCACAAAAGTGGTCTGAAAATGTACTCGAGGCATTTCATAAGCTTTATAGTATTATCAGTATAGTAAAAAGTATGTTAAATATAATTGTGTTTTATCTCATAGTCTTCAAACATAAGGAAGTTTGGCGTCATATTTTGCGTACGCGTCATTTTTTGCCGTTTTAAACGGTGATAAAATTCGAACAAAGTGTTTAAATTGAGCCGAATTTATTGCCTTGTTTCCTCTCACATGCCGACGACAAAATAAAGAAGAAGAAGTGCTAAGGAGCGACCTCCGGTGATGCGGGAAAAAATAACAGGGAATACAGGGGGGAGGCTTGGAAGTTGATACTACTGTCCCACTTATTGTGCATTTTATATAACATTAATATTTTGATAAGCAATAAATATGGATTAGTGTATCATTGTCAGTACCATTTTCAAAGACTTAAGGGTACTATTTTACTTTTTTCATATCTTACAGATATTATTGACATCCCCTGTATGTAAAACCATCTTTAAGGCATCTTCACTCCTCAGCAGGTTGCTTCATTATTTCTGTTTTCCTCTTCTTGGCTTTAGCACCCGATCAAGAAGAAGAAGAAGAAACAAGCAACGGGAGGACCGTGCTTTGGAAGAAGAAGAAGAAGCTTTGTCAAGTTCAAGGGTCGCAGGACGCATAGACACAGTGGATTAGTATGCTCATTAATAAACAAAAAGTATAGAAGATAACAGAACGATATTCACTGGCCCACTGTGACTTGTTGGTATTTTAGAGGTCGCACTTTTTAAACAGACATGTCGCTCGACGGCAAATGGCCAGAATTAATGCCTCCTAACAAGCTACAAATTGAACGTACAAGAGAAGAAGGAAGAAGAATAAGAAGAGGTCCTTAAAAGCACATAAAAGAGGACCCTTCGAGAGGTATCATCGAGTAATAAGCTAAGTTAATTAACACGTTGAAAAGTAATCTAATGAAGGAAGTGTAATGCTAAATAAGACTAATTTTGCATTATAACGTTACAATTATTTTTATTATATCCAATTAAAAGCTTAAGACTCAACGGTACGCTTCCAAACAAATCACATGATTAAGGCTCAAAATATGCATATCTTATGCATAAAAGGGTCCTTAAAAGTTTGGTGCCAAAAACCAAAGATTTTTGACGTGTTTTGTAAAAGAGAGAGAATCATGATTTCGTTGTTAGGCTTAACAGCGTGTTAAATATTACACAACAATCTTCTACAAAAATTATGAATGATTATAAAATTATTAAATATTTAACTGATACAGCAGGTGTCATTAATAACTCGTTGAAGTGTTTATTAGGAATAATATTGCCGTACATTTTTCTTCACCCACCTATCTATAAACAAAACAGGATCTTCTTACGCTTCTATTTCTGAACTTTACATTTCTCATATCCTGCCAAAAATATATCGAATCAATCTTATTTCTTTTCTTACTCTTCTTCTTCTTCCCCAATACAGCAAACTGGGGGGTGGGCCCCAATTTTAACACATTACACATCCCGCAGAGAGGCTTTATTAGAAGAACACGTTAATATGCCTCTAAGGTGTGTTTTAATGCCAGGCATATGTTGGGACATTAAAATTGTTGCACCATATGAGACAACTATTATATGCAAAATATCATTTGCAGCATTGGCATATAAGGAACATCGATTATGTACGTCATTGATTATCGAAGCCTCCCACACCGGTCATAATAATAGTTATGTTAATTACCCCGTTTTTGCCCTGTCGTCCAATTAACACAAAACGGGATATAATAACCGCACGCACGAGCTCTAGAAGGGCAAAAAGTGCTTAACTAGAGCACAAAAAGTGTTACAATAAATCCTCTTTGCAGCGCGCGCTTGTATTTTATGCGGGGTCATGGGTAGGGGTCAGCTTAGGTTTAAAATATGTATGGAGGAGACACACATACACACACCTGTTAGCACTTTTCGTTATGACTCTGTCAAAAATGCATTTATTACACGTTTTATTGCCCTATTTTCAGCAGAAAAAAGTGTGCAAAAAGTGTATCACCCTTAAGTGCATATGAAAATATGAGGGGCGTTCTCCTCTACTCGAGAGCTCTTTTAATTTCAAATAATTCAGTGGACGTCGTCATCTTGCTTTTGGCGCGTGAAATAGAAGTGGGGGAAAACAGTGCAAATAATAATAATATTGTAGTTGGGCGTGGATTGTTTTAACTGTTACAAGGTGCAGCTTTAAAAATTTAAACTACACAATGCCACTTGCAATGGTTTTTTTTGCTGTGGTAATCGGTTTATTATCAGGGGGGTTAGGTTACATGTATATTCCAATGGTTACAGTTCTTCAACTCAATTCCATTTTCCGCATGTCCTCCTCTCCTGGTACTACCCTTGCGGGTTC
>LR138551.1:9618-34737 GCA_900659605.1 Tisbe holothuriae | reverse complement strand
GTATTGCATGCGTGTCAATACATTGAAGAAACATGGGAAAAGCAACCCAAAAATCTGACAACTATTGTTCCAATGGGTAAGTTAAATGCACGCAAAATATGGTGGCCTACTTTCAAATGTTACCATGAAATGGCATGAATACATGTATAATATGAAGAATACATTTTATGAATGTTAAACATAATCTCAAATATCTTTTACGCGATAAAGATATGGGTGTGTTTAGCATGTTACAGTCAACTAAACAGCTCAATTCCATTTTAAAACAAATAAGTTATTTATATATTGTCGGGAAATAGCAACACGTAAATACTAAATAGGGTGTCAACTTTATTTAGAAACAACATTCTATGGGAAAATATTTCACCGATAAGTGATTTGTACGAAATGATAATACTTCGTGTTTAGAAACGTCTTCTAGTGAAACTAGCGGGGGTCAAAAACCTCTTAATCTTTGGCATATGGTGGCTAATTAAAACCGCCGAAATCGACCATAAAGGCTTGATTAAAAATACCGCTATGTTGCTGGTGGTTGGCTTGAGGTTGATTAAGAAAGAATGGTAAAATTAGCAAATATACTCATAAAGAGCTAATTTATGCTAATAGTAAATTTTTAAAGCTGACAAAGTAACCGAGCAATGTATGGCCATAGTGAGATATTGAATTGTTAGGTTGATACTTGAATAACTGTGTTTTGAATGTCATATTGTGCTTCAAATTTTAACCCCTTGCCCCCGACAACAGGTAGAACTCTAGCTGAGGTCATCGTCGTCGTTGCCTCTGGTTTCTCCTGCCTGAGGCGAGGGAAGAGGAGTCATCTCATCTTCTTACGAAATTCATCTATGAGAGCAAAAAGCCAGCAAGGCACAACAACGGTGATTATGATAATGCTAGGGTGATTATTACTTTATGTAAGTGGATAGAGGGGTGTTTCGGAATTTAAGAGAAAACTAAGAAACAATGCATTTTAATGGAAAAGTATACTGTCAGTTGTTACTTCCTAGAAACAAACACAAAATCGTGTCTTTGCAAAAAGATCCAAGTGAATGAATATTTGAATAGTATGTGTCAAGAGTCCCATTGTATTGTTCTTATAAAATAAGGCTCATATCATGGTATAGGAAATTCCATTCTGCATCAACAGTAGATATGCCACACACCAGCAAAAACATACCTTGGACCAACAACAACGACTGATATAATGAGTAGGTGTTTCCCCAAGTTAAACACCACAAAGATGTTTTCCTTGATTACAGAGAAGGGTGGAAGAGGAGGAGGAGGAAAAAGTGGAGGAGATTGCCCACTGTGTGGTTTTGGGAGGGTGAAAAGTGCTGGAAACACCGTGGATTTTATTAGAATTTAAAAACTTATATTTGAGCATGTATTCAATAATAAAGTCGGCTTAAAACAATGCCAAAGCCTTAAAATGTTTGAATACATATATTATTTAAATTGTATTTCTATCAACTCGTGTTTGAGGCCACTGTGTTTTGAGTTTGACCCACGTGAGCATGCGATTCTCCAATTTACAAATGAAACTTCGCGGACCTTTATTTATTTTTAAACAATTTCAAGGGTACGCACCTTCCTTTGCTTAATGATATTTAATGGAAAACAAGTACGATTCCACCTTTTTTAGTACATGGCATGTCAATGACAAATTAGCAGATTGGAATTAAGCAAAACAAAAACACTCACATGCTCATTGGCAATTAATTTCTTCCTGCTTGAAGATTGAACTCGTAATAAGGTTAATTCTATTTTTTCCTGTGCCTTCATTTCAAGAAACAAGTCGCAAATCCGGTAGTGGAAATTCATCCACAAACAAAACGACAGATTTGATGCATTAGACGACTAAATTGGATTTGTTATTAACTTTAAAAATTACAATTTAATTCTCTAATTTGTCACCAAATACAACTGGCGGACTCAAGATCAATATCTGCAATATTTACAAAGCATAATTATCCCTAACTACCTATTTAGGAAGTGTGCCAAAGCCACTGTTGCCAAAATACAAAAAAGTCAACAAATAGCCCGCTCTTTAACGCCAAATTAAGCCTGTTAAACGCTACTTTCGGCTGTGCAGATGTCTGCAACCAAGAGGAAGAAGGTTTAATATTTGCTCAACAGAAGGCAGCTGCAGCAGCAGTGATTATGTGTTTTGGCACAGGGTTGGAGGCAGCCTTGAAAAATGTTCAAATATGGCACTTAGTACGGAGAATGTAATCTTCAATTAAAGTGATTTGTTTACTGATCAACAGTATATTTAAGCGCTTTTACTTACTATATAGGAACGTTGCCAAATTAGTAGAACACACTAATATTGCAGTATTTAAAAGATATTTGCTCATTACTACACAGTATACTAGTAGCATCTGCTATTAATAACCATTCCATTGCCAAAACCCTAAATTTACTTCAATGACACAAATGCATTCATTTGTTAAGTTCCTCCCAGCAAAGTTTCTTAAGTAGCCACTGCTCTGGTCATTTTCTTCCCTCTTCAATTAAGTTTAAACACTGGCGATTTGTTAAATAAATAAATCTTAATTCAGGGTTGACATGGCATTAAAACATAGACTAGAAAGAAAAAAGCTTCCAAAGCAGAATATTTGCAAGATCTAAAAGTGGCATCCCTATCTATTAACCTTGAATCAATAAGAAGTTTCTCTCCCATTCTTTCTGTAAATATTAAATATTCCTTTTCTTTCGTTTGAAGGTTAAGTGATTTCAAACTCATTAATAATCTAACAGCAGAATCCTCTTGAGAAGAAGACACTTCATTTATTCTGATCATTATGAATGGCAGAAAGAAAAAGACATCGTGGGCTTTCTGTAAACTGAGTTTGTTTCTTGTATTGTCCACAAACAGATGGATTGTCTTTCTTGCTATTCAGCTTCACACATTGTCAGCCCATTGTTTTCACATTAAGGTTTTGTTCGCACCATTGAAAAGGATAAAAATACTCACTCTCTCCTTTGATATGTGACCATGGGCATGCTATTACTATTGTTGTGAGATCAATGGTGTACAAGTCATTAGTTGCGTAGAATGGAAAAGAATATTAGGAAAATGAGATGGAAAGCTATCTTTTGTCAATGAGTATGGCAACGGCTAAAACAGTTCAGTCTTTGTAAGAAGCAAATATACTCTGCTTATTTGTCCTTTTTATGTAATATGGGCAAATTAATTGTTTAAAATCACCTCCAAGTTTAAATGACCACTTTTTCGCCTAACAACAACTCTCAAGACATCTCTTTTTTCCGTACAAGAAGTAAAAAAGTGAAACCTATTTTCTCTTCTTTCCAGGACCCCTCCCACTTTGTTGTAACGCTACTGCTGCAAACAATGGAACTGATGTTGTTGTTGTTCTTTCTGGGATGATTCGGTTTGAATGGGAAACCAACTGAAGAGGCTAAATTGAGACTTTTGTTGTCCGGTGGTGGAAAGAAAAGTATGTCACATACCTGGAATGGAGAGAGAAAGATAGGAAGAGAATTAAATGAGAATCTAGAAAGGAAATTTCAATGAGTGCTGTTAGTCTTTAAATCAACTTAACATAACATCTCCATTGGAAAAATAGTTTGCGCTGTTGTTTAATGCAAATATTAAATTAAGATCTATGTAACAAAATGGTATTTAGATTTTGACTACGGACAAACCAAATTCCACATAACTGTATAAAATTGTATAACATGTTCCCGTATATTTACATATGAAAGGCAACAATACTCACTCGCCCTACACAAACAGCAATAGGAACACCTGAGATTCCAGTTCAACATTTAATTTAAAGACTTTCAAGATGGATCTTCTTATATGAGAAATTTGAACTGGCAGCCCTGATCTAAGCACACAATGTTACCTAAATACGGATTGAATGGAACATTTTGTCAATCGAGAGTTGCAACGCCCAAATATTGCTGAAGAAGAAGAACGCCCTTCAGGGTCGACTCTTCTTTCATAGTTCCAACCATGTCACTCTCTTTACATTTAAAGTGCTCTTTTTATTAAATGGCATCCCTGTTTTATTGTATTATGCACATTTTATTCACTCTCCGAACGCATATAAATGGTCCTGTAGATCACTTCTTAACACCTTGGAAAAAAGGAACGGAAAATAACAATTTGAGGATAAATCTGGAAATATCCGTCAAAAATCCGTTTCTTTTTCTCGATCTGATCTAGATTTTTGGGCCACGAGCCAGAATCATCATTTTTATCTGACTTTAAAACGGTATTATTTATTCACATTTCTGAACCATTTCATATTTCAGTAGAGTTCTCAGCGTGACTTTTGTTCGAATGACAAAACGTTTCAGAAGAAATAAGGCAATGGCTGTAATAACCATTAGCTCAATGGATTTGTGCCAAAAATAACATTGGGCACAAGGCCAGGGTGAGGTTTACAAATGGGACAAAAAGTAAACATAACTAAAGCATAAACAAAGTAAAATATTGTAGTCTGTGTTGTGGGTGAGGACAAAAAGTCTACTTTTTCAACAATTAGTGTGTTGATTAGCGTTTTGACAAAATTCTTAATTTTTTAACATGTCTCCAAAGAGAGTATTTATTTAATCTTTCAAATGTTTATACATTTTACCCGCCTTACCCTGTACCCACTCCAGATGTCTCTGCATCGCGCTCAATAGAATTTTGTTTTTGAAGCCTAATCTTACAATGGCGAAGCAATGAATATCATTTTCGGGAATTGAGAGAAAAGAGGATTGGAACAGAAGAAGAAAGAAGATCATCATCGAGTTGGAAGTGTGCTGAACAGCAACAGCCCGACCAGATAATTTAGGTTGTCATATATCATATTAACCCACCCAGACAGCAGAGGTTTTAAAGTAATCGGTTTACTGCTTGGACCTCTGAGTGGGAATAATATTTTGTATTAACACACTGTGTAGTAATACAAAAGATTTTTCCCGCTCATAGGCTAGGACTATTAATATCGTACGTAGGCTCAATTATTATGTGAATGTTGGCATTTTATTTCAATTAGGCGCCTTCTACAGTAGCCTCATTTTCAACGCTGATTAAGTGAAGATGAGAAAGAGAAGAAGGCCTGAAAATACATTTACAGCAATGTCACCGTGACCAAACATTTTAAGTGTATTTTACTCAGGGATGACAGAAATTCATGCTTTTAGAACAATAGCTGGAATAATGTATCGGTAATTTTTAGAATATTTAATGATAATGGCATCCCTTGTCCAACGTTGCTTCTTTTAAAGGTCTTCTTCTTCTTTATTCAACACTTAATGATGCTATTTTTTCCATTTATATTTCTAGGGCGCGCATTACCAGTTCATGATTAGGCATGAAAAATGCAAACGAAATCGAATATTTATTACGATTATTATTCAAGGGAGGAGCTTTGCCAGCTGATGGCTCTAAATGTGGCATATTATATGCTTCAAAATTGCACAAATATTGCATAATAATAATGCCCCCACCTGGCATTATTGGCATGCATTCGCCAAAATTCAATAATAGCCCTCGTCAGTTGCACCCTGTAATAACATTCGGACAAATTACCATGTCACGCCTACTTTTCTTCCAAGTTCAAAATCCCAAATTGGCATTGACACCAAATACTGTTCCCATTGGAAATATTATTTATGGCAATCCAATATTCGAGCAACATATTTGAAAACTGTTGCCAAAATATGTAGAAATATTCGTGACCACTGGCATTGTAAGACCTTTTGCTTATATAATGTATTGCAGGCCCATGTTTAGCCACCGATGTCATAACACCATTTGAATATGCCAATTGCTGTTGCCCCATAAATCACCCTGAGCAACACCTTATATAATAATAATAGGACGAGCCTGACAGAGAAATAAAAGTGATTTCAACGAAAGATGGATTTGTCGGCGGCTGTAAAATGATGGATAAATTGGAACCCAACAAGAAATGTAACTTTGGGCTAATTTGAAACTTTAAAGTGAGAGTATTACCTATTAAGATGAGTAGTGTGTTATTTTTATATGTTTTGTTACCGATTTAACCGTTACATGCTCTTTATAAGGATATCACATTTCTGTTGCCTCATAATAACAATATTTCACGACGCCGATCAATATCCATTCTGACCTTTGTCAGAAAATGATTTGATGGATCAACTTACTAAATATTCATCGAAAAATGTTATTCTATTATTGCGTCTTTGGCAGAATCCGATATCACAAAGAGTTCTTTAAATAAATAAACACTCGGTTGAATTAAGTCAACACGTAAACAATGTATTTTACTTCTTTTTGATGATATGCATGCTGTTAACAGTTACTTTTTGCCCTTAAAAAGTGCTCATTTAATATTCATTTACTCCGCCTTAAAAGGTGTTTATGCCGTGCTTATTTAGGCAACATTTATGGGAGAGAAAGAAAAGGGAACGGAAATTTAACACTATGACTTGGCTGCCTTCCAGAGACATACAACTTGGTTTTAACGTTGTTCAATTCAACAAAATATACAGGTACAAGGGCGCATAGAGTAAACATTGAATCTGGAGTTCCGCAGATTATAACCAATTTGAATAAATATTTATGCAAAATTTGTTCTTGAGCAATGCAAGGATTTAATTATCACCATCTTTCTCGTCCAAATGAACCTGATTGCCCGAAGGTCAAACAAACAGCCATTATATGAAGCGAAAATCATCGAGCTAATTGGAAACCAGAGCAAACCTTGCTAACTAAGCTTTTAATTTTTGCTTGTTAAAATTTCAAGAATTCCTCTTCTTCCTCCTCCTTCATGTTCTATAAATGGAGGACCACCTCTGGAAATTCATCAACATAATTTTTAACTACAAAATCATAAACGAACTACAGATACATTTGTATTTGAATTTAAACTCCTTCCAAAACGCCAACTTCTATATTTCCCCAGTCATATTTTGCACCATTATTTCCTCCCGCGAAAAGTATGCCATTAAAAAGCCTCGTTTTCTTCAAAAATGTCCTTCGAGCGGTTCGCAACCTTCAAGGGATGAAATGTGGCAGGACCGGTTTTCAGGAGACTTCCAGTTATTGACATTGGGGTAAAAAGAGACATCAAACAGGGGTTAAATGCTTCAGACAGGTTAAACAAGCAGCTAATTAGAGGATAAAATATACGCAAAAACGTGCAGGACGAACGTCATTTTGGGTATTTACTATTTTGTTACCACCTCACACCACTTCTCTTCCCTGACAGTAAAACTATATCCCTGATTCGGGGATAAAATATGCCCATTTATGGCTAAAACCACCTCGGTTTTGTCCAACCTTGTTTTCTTTCAACAAAGCGACGCCGTTAAAATTTGAATCTGCGTCATTTTCTGTCTCCAGCCGACGCAAAAAGAAATCTGACAAAATAATCGGTCAGATGTGAATAAAAAAGGCCGGTGACGAAAATGTGCATTTATAGCTGTAAGTTACAACTACAGTAATATTAAGTTATATTTTATTATATACATGACCTATAAAGAAGAGCAGCTCAACGGCCAAATAGCTATGTTTTGCACTGAATAAAATAGTTTTTTCCTTCGTCTGTCAAAAGTGCATTTTGAAATCCAAATAATAAAACGTGTTCAGAGTTCTTGTCAATCCTACGGATCAATTATCTCATTTCGCAAGCGGACACTTGTGGCGCAGAAGCAATTGGACAAAAAGGGGCCAGAAAACGTGTAAATAATAAGCAGAGAGGTGCTTAAAATGGTGTAAAATGTGGTTAGAAAGGACACTCATAATGCTGTACGTTTGCATGCTCCTATTATAACAGTTCATGCATGCTATACATCCATAAACAGTAGCAAATTTGTCTGACTCTCGTTTGCATATTTAGCTCAGGTCAGTAGTTTCAATGTACATATGTTAATGTCATTATTATTTCAAGCAAAAGTATGGCCGGGAAAGGTTTACTTTAGTAGAGACAAATAAGCTACTTTGCTACTTACATTTATCTAATGACATCGATACGTTGATGATTATGATCTAAAACGAGTTTTTAGGAAGAAGTCCTTGGAATGCGTCGGGCAAACTCTAATTGAAGCCTTCAAAATATCGTTGCCAGATAGCGGGGATGCCACTTTCAATTAAGGCATTGTTTGTTTAAGAGCTGCACTTCGTAGATAATAACTTTTTATAGCAACCCTAACTTGCACTAATGACCGTGTAAACATTGTTAAAAACCAAGGAAGGCTCAGCTTACATTGTAATTATGTCATTACGTGCGTTGCTTAAACTTACAATTTTAGTTCTATTTATAGTTTCCTCATCCATATTTTGGCAGACGAATCCTATTGATTATTTTGCCTGTACAGAGATGCAAAGCTAGCTTTAAAGGCCAAAGTCTAATGAATGTATGGGAGATCAATAATATTGCACAATTTTGATGCATGTCTACAGTGCAGAATAAAAATCTAATTGAACCAGTATTAAAATGTTTTAGCTTAACTAATATTAACATTATCATTACAAGTAAACTAATATAATATATACAATATATTAACTTACTTTAACTTAAAATAGTATATATTGCTTATCTTCTGCACATTACCTTGATTTTTATCGATAACCAAATCATGCCAGCCGTACATTCTCCCTAAAAGGCTTTGGCAAAACAAAACGGTAATTTCGGTAGATTATGAAACCTCCTGCTCAATTTAACGACGTGGCATCTTGATGAGCAATGTTATTATTAGTAGTAAGGAGAAAATACAAACATTCGGCCTTAAAGAGGTCCTTTAATGGCTTTTTAACCAGCAAGGGGACTGCAGAGAGAAGAAGGTCTTTATGGAGATATAACAACCGAATCGAACAGGATAACTGGAATAATGTTCAGGGAACCCAAATACTTTAAAACAAACCCAAAAATAAAATACATGCAGCAATTGCTATAAATGTTAGAATATGATTAAAGTAAATACATTAAAATTTTATTACCAATCATTGTGAATGTGAGGATGAGGATGTAAACCTGTCCTGAACTAATACAGTTACTGTCAACCCTGCGATTGGAAACCTTGTCCATCTGTGCGTCCAAATATAAACGTTTCTTTAAACAAAAATGGAGAATTAATGACATTCCTTCTTTCATTTTCTTTCTCATTTTCTTCTTCTTCTTCAGTCTGCGGCTTCGGAGCCCCAACCTTGAAAATATCGACATGGCTTTTCTTAAATAACCATAAGTCTGCGCTATGTGCGATATTACAATGGTGAGTAATGATGTTTTCTAAGGACATATCTGGCTACGAACATCAGCGGAGGATAAACATACGATCTTGAAACAATTCAAGATATCTTTTGTACAACGAAAAATGACATATTTTTGGCCGCTTCTTAAAAACAGTCCGATGTCCTTTTGAGGCTGCTTCTAATATTCAGACCAGAATGATATGTTTACATTTTTGGGCCACTCCTAAGGCATGTTTATTTATTTACCTTACTTCTTCTAAAAGTATTCGTAGGACTTCAGTGACATTCAGTCATTAGTCAAGAAGTATAACTTCAGGCTTTTATATATTTTAATGGGCTGGAAAAGTTCTTTTGGATCTTGATCACGTAATGTACTCTCTCTTGGACATGTCCTTGATAGCCATCAGATTAAAGATATTACATTTCCACAGCTCATATTAGTATTTACTTGAGTTGCGTATAACTGGTAAGCCCACGAGTATAATACGCCGAAATGTAGCAATAATTCGTCTGACATTTTGCGTAGTCGTATGAGCAACAAATAAGGCTCCATCACAGCGACGCAATTTTTGCGTACATGCTCTCTTCAAAACCGGGTGAAATGCGTCAGATATTGATCAGAAACGTAACGGGTTTTATTCTCGTTTCATGACAACTCTCAAACGATTGTCTCTTTATAAGCAGGAATTTCGTGCTGAAAATGCTAACATTATTTTAAAACGGTCTTGAGTGTACTGTAGTTCACATGCATACGCGGCATAATGTCTATTGTTAAAAAACTTAACCAATAAACGCGCCAGTAAGACACTGATACCAAGTAGAATTTAAAAAAAGACTATTGGCCAGTTCAAAGCTATTTCTTTGCACCAGCTGCCTTCTATCTTAAAACCTCTTATTCCCTTCCTTCTCCTATTAGATGCCCATTTGGCAATATCAATTAAAACAATCTTTCGTCACGCCAGAATTCAATGCCAGCCGAATAACAATTATCACCACTATCGATTTCTTCCGTGACTGTAAAACAATATCAGGAGATTTAAATGTTCAAAATTGAATTTTCGCCATCTAGATTTTGTACAACTTTCTCGTTGTCTAAAATAATATGTAGGCTTCTAAAGAGCTATTTAAAACACAAAAATGAGAATACTCATTTGCGGGGCGTAGCGCGGAAGTTCACTTTTAAATATGTATTCAGGACCAAACACGGGTTTTAATCACAGCTAAAAAGCATGTAATTGACATAATAACGCACTCCAGACAGACATTTAAGCACAGTGTGAGCAAAATTGGAAGTCTAGCGACACAAAAGGTGGCGGAATGAAAAAAGGGGGAAGTTGCTAAATACGTCTATTTTTCAAAGTTTCACTTTTGCTTCTAAATGGCTGTGTAGGTAGCAGAGAACAAAGTCGATTCGAGAGTGTTACGGTTCAGTGGGGAATACATATTGCAAATAGTATTGCAAAAATGTGACGCTACCAACTGCAGATGACATACACATGCAATACATACTTTCACTACTCAATCATTTAATGCTGTGCGTAGTTTCAACATATTTACAGTTACTTGTCTAATGAACGTTAGATAATGTCTGGATAATAATCCCAGTGGCCAGAGATCTTACATTTTATCCATTTGTGGAATTCAATTTTTGGGGCATCAATGCAAGAGATGTGTCAGGTCAGCTGATGGTTATCGACAAAAGAAAGAGAATAAAGTCGATTATCATCGATTAAAAACCCGACGAAACAAAACTAATGTTCAATTCTGATAGTTGTAGAGTAGATGATTAGTCGGGTAACATGTCAATCCCATGCAGTAGCCCATAAACGATTTTCAGGGAGTGTCTTCTTCTTCTTCAAGACTGTCAAAACACGTTCATTCTAAACGCCTTTTAAGCTGCACAACAACGCTATTTGTACGTTCAAATGGTAAGCTGGCAACACTTGAGTTGAGGAGAGAGCGTAATAATGCATTGAACACGCAGTTATTGTGTACAAGAAAACGGGACAGAAATAACAACAAATAGGTGACAGACTGAACGAAAAGGAAACTGGAAAGGGAATCTATGCAACACGTTTGCAGTGTTCTATTAATACAAGGTTGCGTCTAGGATCGATCATTAATAACATAAACAGTTAGATCTATAGGCAGTTCATAGAGCTAGGTCAACGGTTTTAATGTATTTTGCTAGTTGTACAAACCGAGAACGGTTCGCAGTATTAAGGCACAATGGAAAACGACTGATAATTTAGTGCCTAATAAATACCATTTTTTTCATAGTCTCAATATAGAACCCACTGTGCTCATCCGCCGCCATTCTTAAATCCTCATACCACGTGCGTGAAATTGAATTCGGTGCTCCATCAAAAACACATCGAAATAGGGGAAACAATTTCGGGGGTGGAAGCAGAAGAAATGCGCTTATAAATTGCGACAATAAATGTTGTTGCTCAAGATGGATCACAGTCGGAAAACATTGCGATTCCGGTTTCATTATTGCTTTAATTCCGGGAAAAGACAATTGATTCCAAGATCATATTACAATTTATAAGCAGCTTATTCAAAGCCGTTTAATGTCTTCCTTGCTCATTATTACATCATGCTGCTCGGCCATTGTCTTTAAGAAGAATAACGATAACAAGGTCTAAAATATGGACCCATTGTATTCAATATTCTCGGTACATTTTCTGCAGCAAATTGAGCAATATTTTTACCCCGCGATATTTATGAATAAAGAAGAGCGGAATTGACCTTTTGGAGGTAGCGTGACTAGGAAGGATTTTCTACAACGGGTTCAGAAATGTGTATAATCATGAGATAATAAAAGTTCCTAAACAAGCTCAGGACGATGAATCATATTTCTGAGCATATAATGACATTAATTCACCTATATAAGGCCTCCTCCTCTTCTTCTTCTTCCTACAAGATCCAGTTTTATACATTTCAAGGCTAGATTGGATATTTCTCCCATATTTTGCGGTTCATATCAAGCCGTGTGTGGCCCAGCTACAAAAAAGACTACATCAATATGCAACCTGCAGCATTAAGTGGATATAAGAACAAGCCGTTTTGGAACAGCAAGCGAGGAGAAAATTTATCACATTAATACAACCTCATTACATTATTTTTATATGCGCGCATTTTCACTTCATAGTTTTAAATTCCCCTATTCCACTCTGCCAAAAATAGCTCCATCCGAAGGTCAGGTTTAGCGTTTTATTCGCTTTTGGTTAACCTTGTTTAAACATTAAAAAGGTCAATATTGTGGCTGGAGGGTGACGAAGCAAATGTTGGGAGAGAAAGTTGACAAACAGCCGAATTTTACTATGTTAAGAGACTGCCTTTAGAAGCGAAAGCGAAAACCAACTTTTAGTCAGTTAAAATTGACACAAAAAAATTCATATAAACATTTAAATGACCTTCTCAATAAAGCCTATATGGAATAAATTTGTGGTTTTATAGTCTAGACTCTAAAATTTGACCTTTATGTGACAAAAAAAACAGGATATGCCCCGGTATTTTAATTAGAAAATTCCAGAAAGTATTCATCCTTTCAATTAATCACTGAAAAATCCTTCTCCTCGGGGACAATAAAAAACTTTTGTCATCAGCTGGAGCGGCTTACCTGAAAACAATAAAATCATTTATATGTGATATCAAGGTTAGGTAATAAAACCGTGTTATAAAAAGAAAGGGCTTTTGTTATTAAAACAATGTCTGATACAACCGTGTCAAAAATATCAGAATAGGGATGCCAGGATAACAATGAATTTAAGCTGTCCCAAAAACTCATTTATAGGACATTCCAGCCTTCATAGTGGAAGAAAAACGTATGTTTATAAATGTTGCTATACGAAATTGGCTTCCCTATCTCCAACGTATAAAGTTGTCAGCCTGATGAATAGCATTAGCATTTATTCTACTTCTCTGGATTATAATCATAAAACTTTCGTCGCCAGATTTTTGACGACAAAAAGAAGAAGAAGGATAAAATGGGGGCTCAACTGGACCAAGGTCAGAAGCTGTGTTTTCTGTTAACAAGGCGTGTGTCAGAATGGCAATTATTCGAGGGAGAAGAAAATGCAACTAAGGGTGGCATGCAATAATTGGGAGGGAATATGACTAAGGACACACATTTAAAAATGATGCCTATATATTGTATTCATGATTCATAGTTGATACCTCATAATAGTGAATAAAAGCTACACTGCACTGGTATCATTATTTAAATGTAATACACATTAATATTGTAAATATATTGACAATATTTTTCAAGATAAGTGGCTTATGTATTCTTTTTGTGTAACAACACAACATTTGCTCCCCTCAGATTGCAATGCATTCTTTTGCATAATAAGAGTTTAAAACACGTTCCTTCCTCCCGATCAAGATCAACTCGCAGCATTTCCGAGTGAAATGCTCAAGAAGACATTTTACGGTCAGAAAAGGGATCTCTTTTCCGCTAATGAATGCGCCGCCTTCAAAAGCTCATCAGATAAAAACGACGCTTGGAAAATGGTTTTAGTGTCACTTTAGAAGGAGATCGTATCCTACGGAGGATAATAACATCATGTGTTAAGGGTACTTGATCTAAGTAAAAAGGATTAAATGGGCAATACAAAGTATACAAGGATATTCAAGATCTCTCACAGAAGCGTTGTGATAATAAATGGTGCATGAAAAATAAAAATTATTCAATACATAAGAAGGTAAAATGTATGACAAAGAAAATACATACACATGTCATTTAATGACACGCCCGTGCAGTATGCTGATAATACTGCGGGCTAATATTTCATTGTGGGCTAATATCTCTCTCCTATGATGATACCATATTGTCTCAAAACATTTATTGCCATCAATTTACGCTTCAGAGACTTTCTACAAGAAATATCATTGTTGCCGTTTCCTCCAGAAATATTATAAACAAATAGTTGTATAGTGTAAAAGTGCTGAAGCATAGAACACGCTGTTTGACAGAAGGAAACTTAAACAATGGCAGGAAATATGTGTTTTTCTCGTAATAGATCTAGATTGACAATCACATTAACCGATCAAAGAAAGGAAGCAAGATAACGTTAGGGATGACAAATATTATATTTAACTACCAGCATTCACTTAAAAGCTGCAATGCATGCTTCCTTTTTCCTGCTGTGTTTATGTAATAACCATATTCTGCAACTACTGAGAGAAACTTTCACTGTTCATATATTTCCTGCCTCTTTTTCCCACTTTTTTGAAAGCTTGCAAGTCTCATTTTTAAACTTCAATATAGAGTTAGTTATGAGGTCAGGAGGTAAGGATAGGAAATGACACTAGAGGGGTTACATGGTGCTTGAACTTGCGCACAATGAATGCTCCTTATAGGCCCATCTCAGAGTGTATCTAACCTTTCTAGAGTACTTTCAGCTACTGTAGTTTTCCCTTTCGCTGCTCCGTCTAAAGTGGCTAATAAGCCCCATGCCGAGCAGGAGAAAGAAGAAGACGAAGAATAGAAGACCGCGTAAATAGAAACAATGCATTCTCCATAGACTGTCATATGTTCAAAGACCCGACGAAAAAGGCAAACTTTCATTTTATATAATATAGTAAAATAGTTTTAGTCGTGCTTTGTAATGAGCAATAAGCCCAACGTGCTCAGGGCGACAATTTAAAGGTGTAGAATATATATTTCCGACGACATAAGGCGGGGTCTAATAAACGAAATTTCACATAATTGCTTTAATAACCTTAATCATATGCAGGATAAAGAAAGGTTCAGGCAGTTTAAGATCAGCTTAAACGCTTAAAAGACCAATTTTTCGCCTGTTATTGTTCGGGAAAATAGCACGATAACAATTTTCGCGTCATTGATCGTTTGTATTGATTTGTTAAAAACATCCTTTTGACGCCTGATCACGATTCGGGAAAAGTAAACAGAAGTGATCGATCAATTACGCGAAAAATGCGTCATTGTCGGAAGAAGAGAGAAGCCCTTGAATTTGGCATGGGAGGATTTTAAAAGGGATCCAAGGGGTTGTCACTTAAATAGGAAGATAAGGTCACGGATTCACGCCTTATGGCTTAAAATTCAACACATAATTGCTATGTACTTTCGGTTTTAATTTATGTTATTAAAATTAGCAAAATATAATGTACTTATTACCTTGTAAAAAAATATGATAAATGGGTGTTTAAGGTGTGAGTCATGAAAATTTGAAGCTATGAAGCCATGGTGCTATATATTGATTTGTAACTCAATGTCTTGTGATAATATTAATAACACATCATCTGGAGTTCTCCAGTTTTCCTTCTTTGCAATTATCTGACGCTTTTCCACAATGACGCCAAATTTTGCGTATAAATTCTGTCAGAAGCTTGCACTTTTTCACGCGAAAATATTGAGAGCAAATAATTATAATCACGTGGTCGATTATTTTGTCAGAAGAAAGAAGGGCAAGGTTAGAAAGGGTAAAAATGGACAAAGTAATTGAGCTGGATCTATTATGCTGAATATGACAATAGACATTGCAATATCAGTTTTAAAGTAAATTATAGGTAAATAAGTTAAGTTTGACTCAATTTTGTAATGAATATCATTCTGCTGTGTCACAATATATATTCTCTCTTCTCAGTGACTTTAACGCAAGCAGTTCATTGTTGTTTTTACGTTTTAACCCAAACCTCACACTTTTTCCTGCGGAGAAAACGAGTGAAATATAGGCGTAATAATAATAATAATAATGGTAATTCTAGACGAGGCTGCCAAGGAAAAAGGGGGTAAAATATAGCGCATACTGGAAACGGGCTTTAATTGGGGAGAAGACGGAGAAGAAAGAAGAAAGTGTGCTTTTTATGTGTGCTTTGGGGAAGGTTTAACCGGGAAGAGTTGCTTTGTTCTGCACCGAATGCTCCCTCTCAAAACACCCAAGCAATATTATGAATTATGAGGCATAAAATTGCTCAGAAAAGAGAAATGTCACCCAATCCGTCAAATATGACGCGCCCTATAGCTGGACTCTATTATTAGCGTACGCAGCGAGTTACGCTTCTTCTGCGTACATATGACATATAACCCACGTTATGTAAGTGAAATGACATTTTCTTTGACATTCCCATGCATATTTCGGATCAGCAACAACCGAGGAGACCTCACGTAACACAGTTTCTTCCTCTTCCTATCAGCATTTCGGCATTAAAGGCTTATTGCAAGGCATGATTACAATGCCAATTATGCCCCCTAAAATAAACCCTTGCTCGATTTATTGCGTGTACGTTGAACAGCAATTGAAAGCTTTTTTGTCTTAGGTTAATGTGCAAAATCCTTCGTCAGGTTATTTTATGTCTTCCTGGCTTGATTAAGAGTCACGCAAACTCAAGAAAATGTCCTTATAAAAGCTTTTAATTACTTTTATGCATTTTATGATGCCATCATCTAGTTATCATAACAATCAGAATAAATGGTGGCAATAAACGAAAACACTTATTGAGCCATCACGACATGATTTAACTTCATCTGACGATGATGAAGATAATATCCCCTGAGGCCGGCAATAAAAATGTGAAAACCATACTCATGGCATGACCTAAACCTTTTTTTTGATCGAGGACTAATAACTCCTGGGAGCAGGCTAATAAAAGAGGTAAGGAGAGCATAATTTATGGCCGAATATGTGCAATATAATCTGGCTGCAAATGGTTGTAATAAAACCTTTTCTAGGAGGTTATTTCCGGGGGGTTGAAGTTATGATCGGTCTAAGTTATAGTTTTAACTTGCATCGGAACAATATCAACGTGGAATTGATTTAATAACGAATACAGAAGTTCAGTTATAATGTAAAAATATCCACACCGGTCTTCAGTTATGGTAGCTCTGTAGATGTCAGTAAATCACCCACGGCGTCAATCCTTCACCAAATATCCTCGCAAAACTTTCACCAGAAGTTCTCTTTAGGGTTGCTCAACCAAAACCGACGCCCGGCTCCTTATGGAAACATAAAATGTAAGGCAAATATATCATTACTATTCCATCCATATCCATATTTGATGTCGCTTCTAACGAACTTTCTTTCAGACTTTCTCCACGGGATCGTAAAAGGTGAATTCTAGCCGCTAATTTTTGAACTAATGTGGGCCTCGGTGGTGTGCAAATATTAATATTAACGTGGTGGAAATGTGGAATGCAAAACAATACATGTTTCCTTACCTTAAAATATTTTCGGATAGTGCACATTTTAAATTATTTTTCTTACATTTAATATGTTCAGATTCATCAGATTGGTTCTTAATAAGACTATATTAAATATAAAATATTCTCATAGAAATCTTAGTAACTTAGAAAATTGCACTTAACTAGAGAATAAGGTAAAATATTTCCTATGCAACAATGTATTTATTGCACTTTTTCTTCAACTCCCAACTGTGGTCTTCATTACTCAAACCAGAAATATGTGTATATAATATCCCACCTTTATTACTCCGTTATGCTTTTTGGCATAAAAGGGGCGTAAAATGCATAAAAAGAGTGAAAGTGGAGCAATAATTCACCCGACAAGGCTGTTTCATCTGCCATACATTTAATAGAATGATATAAAGAATGGTCGGGACAAAATAATTGATTAACATTTCCCATTAAAGTTGCGGCTTCCACAATACAAAAAAGGAGGGACGCAAAATCATATTTCACTTTTTTGCACGCAAAAATTATGATTTTGTGATTTCCCGCTGCCGCAAAAAGTGAAAATATTAATCATTCAGGGGAAACAGAAACAAAGGGAGGTGACAAAGGTTGCAAACCTTCCAGGGTTGCTAAGCATTATACAGTTCTATTCAAGCACAACTTACAAATTGTGGGCACATCAACGTGTACTAATCTAACATCCTTCATATTAAAAAGTGATATTTTAGACTTTTACTGCTCTTTCTACTTTTAACGCATTCCAAGACTCTAACCTCCTTAAAACGTAACCCTAACTTTCCATGTGTTATGCAAAATTGATTGACACTTCATGCATGTGTGTGGAGAAACCAAATTCCTCAGATAATATTGGCAGTCAGTTCGCGGAATATTATTTGGATCAGGACGACAGCCAATTAAAATGGATTGCTCAAAAGTTTTAGGCCTTGAAAAAAGGGATCCTTTCTATCGATTTTCTCTTTGATAATGTTTACCTCAAACATCCTGATTGTAGAGAGTTTATATAGAAAAACGTTGCTATTATTATGTGACCATTTCAAAAATGTATTAACCTTCTTGTATTAGCATTATTCAAAGTTGTTTCCTAATCTCTGTTTGTTCAACCTCTCTGTGATATGATCACACCTCTGGCAATTCTTCTTCTTCTTTGTATGGTGTGGTGGTGTGTGGGCATTATTAGAATTTCCTCAGTTTTTGGCGGAAAGGAAAATGATTCGTTACGGTTGCATAACGAAAAAAGGAAAGAACAAAATGCCCGAATTAATATTTTACATGGAGAAAAGTACAAACGATACTTTTGACTGTAACTTGGTCTGTTATGTTTATTCATGATATAAATGGAGGAAATGACGCATGGAGAAATGGCACACAGACAAAATGCTTGAAATAACACTTGCAAATGGAGAAAGGGGGAATTCATTGGGAACGAGTGCAAAACATCAATTTAAAGACAACTACGAATGTGTAATGATTAAAGCCTAATCATTACTTTAACTAATAGAGTAAAAAGTGACATTGAGGTGCATAAAACACCATATTCGCAATCCTTTTGATCTTCAATTGAAGTACACACTTATGCGGCTAACAATAGCTTAGATTACGTGGCGAAATATATTTCCACCGCCTTGTGAAAGTTGTTCTTCTTTCTCCCAAATGCCTCCAAGGGGTTAGATCCAAAATCTTATATCACTGCATTGTTTCAGGTCAGGAATCTGTATCGCCGACCAGGCATAATTACGATTTTCAATGGACTACGGTGCCAAGTCAAACAGAGAAAAGAAAACATATTCTTTGAGATATGCATTCTCTCTGCGGGCATTTCTTCTACGATGACAGCGGCTTCTCTCCGTCTCATTTCTTCTCTTCTTGCCCTATTGGTATTGGATGTCAGGAAATGGAGTTTCTTTTGTTTCTCCTCCACCAGATCGATTAATGAAAGGAGGAGGAGAGAAATTGGGCCTGCAAATCCACAGTAGACTAAATTTAATATAACATTGTAATCTAACCACAGTAGATTACTGTTGGTATTTAATCCGCCGACTGAAGAGTGAAAAATTCTTCCCTATAATATGTATCTACTGTGATCCGCTGCTTCCATCCCGATTTCATCATGTTTGATTAGTTTTTGAGCTGCTCCCGTTTTATGAGGTGTTGAAATAGCGGATAACTGCAAGACGACACGCGATATTAAAGATCTAATTAACCATTTAATGAAGGAGGAACTAATAATGGCATCCCTAGTTGTAATACTTCCTCGTTTCAAATTTCCGATTTTCGCAATGAATATTCAAATTGTGAACAGTCATCATTAGATAATTAGTGGAAGTGATTAAAATTAGCAACAAAAGTTCAAGAGTTTAGAAGGTTGCTACAAATTTTAATGAATGTGCCGCCAACACTATTATTCAACAATATTAATGTTTAGTGTTCAAATGGTTCAACCCTTGGCTTCAACATTAAAACGAGTTAAGCTTGAATACTAATATAAGGCAAAAGAATAGTGGTTTATAATAGTTTTGTAAATAGTATTGCCTCTATTACCACTGCTCGTTCACGAATTACTAACGAGCCATGCAATAAATCGACAAATGCAGCAAAAAAAACTTTTTCAACCTCGAAAATATAAGAGGACGAAATAATTCCCTCTGAAAATTACATCCGTAAATAGGAAGCGTGCTCAGTCTACTTAAAAAGCAATTTGTCCCGGATAATTTGTAAACGAAGCATCACCATTTAAAATAGAGCCTGTTGTGAGTTTTAAATTAGGCCTGGGAGCAAGAAGAACAATTTCATACTCAGGCTGCATGGTCAGTGAAAGGATCACGGGAGTAAGTCTGGCATCAGACCCCATTACTTCCTATACGTGTAAATACTTTAAAAAAGGTCATATAATATATGCAATGCACATCTACACAGTTAATGTTCTAAATTTTACATTTACTTAATACCGTAAGTAATACTAGGTGCTCTAGCAAGTGCAATTATTAGCTAGCATCCTCTACTAGGTCCATACCCCACAAGCAATCTAATTCCATTCGCATCATTTGTAACACATGTTGCTGCTGCTGCTGCACCTTTTGTTCCAACTCTCACTTTTCTGACCGATTCCTCTTCTTCGCTTTTTTTCAATCAAGAGTTCAATTATAGTTGTATTATAAATGCGTACTCGACAGACATTTTTCAAGTGTTATTAATTATTATGGATGGCGACGTATGGTGAAAGTAGAGCATGATACAATATGAAAGCTGGAAGCTGGTGCAATGAATGAAAGTAACATCAAAGAGTGACTACAAAACTCTCACATTGCAAAGTCAACTTAACTCCTCAATCTCCATTGCTTACGTCGTCTACTTTAAACCCGCCCTGCTACATTCATTGTTTCTTCTCCATTTCGCTTTATCAGACTAGACTTGATGAGTCCGCCTTGCTCTTACTTATTATCATCAGTCGCTTCCTATGTAACGGTAGGAGATGAATCGAATAATAAAAACGTGTTTGGGCAGACAGAGAAAATGCCTCGTAGTTTTGTTTGGGGGAGGTCTGCTATTTAAATTAGGAAAGGACCTGCTAGGGCATAGGATGGGATTACTTTTTCCAAGATTATATGCGAGCTGGGTAGAATAAGTAACTGACCACATTACCTACCAACTGCCAAGTGCCGGTACACAAATTGTCGTACCGTGAATAGAATCCCATTTAAATATCTGCAATGTCAACCTTTGCAGGTCACTCTTTCTTCCCCTTGCCCATTATTTGCAATACTATTAACACTTCCAATAACAATAATACAATCAAAGCACGATTTTGGCAGCTGAGCCAAATTCTTTTAATGGATCGAAGTGTGTGTTGAAAGGGAAATCATCTCGGTGGAGAATGGATCCTATCATCAGCTCATGACTTTTGTGAGAAGAAATAAATTGACGGCGGCGTTTTCTCGCTCTCTAATAATTCCAGACCTATGTGGGAAGGAGGAAAATTAAACAGGGTGCTATTGTGTCAATCCACAAATTTGAAATTGATGCTAACTTTCATTAGGAAGGGGAATTTGGTGGAAAGCATCAGTAGTTCATAAGGAATTGCCTTAAATTTGGGCCCTTTACTGTAATACCTTTAATGCTTATTATTAATGCTTTGTGCTCATTAGTAATTTGTTTATGGACAGTATCCCCATGTAAAAATGTGAACAACACATTAAGTGTGCAAATAGCCTCATTTGGATGTCCAGTTTAAATTTCCTAATATGAAACAGCCATTATCCTATTTTATTACTCTTTTAAGGAGCTTTTAATGGAGCTCCCCACACACCTTGTGTGCTTTATTTGCCACTCTTGTTCAAACTTTCTAACTGTAATTTGGATGATGACGAGTGGAGGAAGGAAAATCTTCATAATACAAATATTGGTGGATAAAAGTGCGCCAGTTATGATTGGATTTGTCCAATGCTGAGTCATTCTTCCGATCAGGGATGCCAGTTATATATCAACTGGAGTGGGTTAGGTAGAATATGGCAACCCTAGAGGATCATCTGATGCTTACCTGGAAAGTAATAATTGGAGAAAAACGGTGAAAATGCAGTCCAATATTACGAGAAGAGAGACAATAAAAACCATATTCGACACATGCATGGTTAAAAGCTGTGTGCGGTTATCGCTAATTGCACGTTTTGCAATTATGTGCAATTTCTAACCTCTCTAAACGCTTGAGTGAGCCGAATTAGTGGCTAAAACGGTACTTTTGATAAACCACTAATTTATGACCTAATTTATTTAGGGGCAAGCAAACATAACCCTGTGCCAAACCACTGTGACCCTTAATGTGTAAACCACAGTGAAAATTAGATCTGTGCGTTTTTGTCCATTTGACCTAGTAAAATAATGTGAAAGAAAATTACATTTGTATTTTGACTGTCATCCGTGAAATTAGCTCGGAAAATGTTTTAACTTTTAACACCTTTTTTGTTTGTAAATTGACAAAAAGTAATTTATACAAGGATACCCAAGCATTTATATTGTAGGTTTATCCTGTGGGAACACTCAAAAGTTTCCTTTTAATTACCCTCACAACTCTTAAAAAGGTGTGTAAGCATTTCCACATGTGTGTGTACCTCTATTTCGCTCCCCATTATTAACATAATTATGCACATTATCTGCGTGTATAATATGTAAGCTTTGCTGCCCCTCAAGGAAAAAAATTCTCCTTTTGTTTCCTTTCCCATGGAGTTTAAACTTCGTGCCGTTAACACATTCCAAAAAGCAGAGCAAATACAATTTGTTAACAGGAAAATAATCTTCACATTGGGGCGTGGACATTGCATCGAACCCAATATATTGAACAAATACATGCTGGGTACAATACCAAAACCAGTCCCAAATTTGACGATTTCCACTACAATGGTAATCAGGAGGAAGGAAATTGAATTTTTCGCTGACTCACGGTGATTTTCAAGTCATAACTAGATTTATCTCATTGTGGCCATCTTGACTTTTTCTTCTCACCCTTGTCAAACAATAAACGAGATAGTCAAGAGTGCAACATGGTCAATGAGATGAAAAAGACACACGTAGAAGGGAAAGTAACATGGCACAAAAATGTAATAGTAACTACTGCCGATATTAGTATTAAAATATGCATCGTTTCTACAAAAATTATAAAGCCTTAATATTAAGCTTAGTATTCTACAGTAGGAAGATGATCATGTAATCTCTGCAATAATGGGTGATACCTCTCTTTGCTCATTGACTAAAGCAACAAGTCTTCTTCTCACGAAACAACAACACCCAATGTTTACCCCCTTATTTCCTCCCTAAAACTTTTGTAGTCAATTTCCTTTTTCTGGAGAGCGCTAACACTCTTGTAAACACTTTTCTAGAGTGCACAGTGGGTCAAATCTACACTACACTTATATTATGACAAACCATAGTGAAGGATCAATATTATACCACTTCACCCCACTGTGCCCCGTTCATCAAGAGGGTGTCAGGTTAACGAACTCAGACTGTCAATCACCCTCCCTTCAAATTCCTCAATTAGTCTGTGAAACAACCCTTCTGTTGAATGCTCCAACGATAATAACTCATAAAAGTTTATGTGCATTTCTTTGTGCATTGTGCTGACCCCGTTCTTGACCGATTCGATATGCACACACCTGCAAGGGTCAGGTTTCGCAAGTAGCAGTTGTTTGGAGTTTGTAAAATAAAAGATTGACTATGCTTTGGTGCTTTCTATATATCACTAGGTACTGGTAGTGCAAAACTTTAAATAAAGAATGTTTAAAGTTGAGAACTAAACTTTAAAAGAAGTAAACTTTAACGTACACGTTACTGGTTCTGCTTATGTGACTTAAGCTCATGCTTAAGCTGCTTTGCTCATAGTTAATAAACAAATAAATGAATCAGCTCAACGTTTCTAGGTGTCTTTAGTTCATCAAAAGAGACATTTCAAGCTGACAAGAACAAGGCCGAGCTAAGATTCCCCCGGAAGGGAGACACACCGAGTTAAAATCAATTTCTTTTTTTTTCTAGATTTGTAGGCCACGATTGGCCCTGAAGCGCCCTCATAAGGATGATGTAGACATTTTCTTAAAGTAACCGTAACGGGATTAAAAAATGAAGATGGAAAAAGAAGAAGAAGCAACAAAATAACAACAATAATAATCCCTACTTCAATGAAAATGTTAGAACGCTGTGGGCACGCAACAAAAGTCAACTAAGTAGTAGCACTAACACATTCACAATGTTATTTTGTGTGGCTACAGCCTAAGTTATAGTGAGTTGTGTGTACATGAGTTTGAAGTTGCAGACATGTGTAAAGAAGTCAGGAATAAAAATCCATCTCATAAATTGTGCGTTACAGTTTCTCGCTTAGGGCTGATTCCTTTTTAAAGGGGGATGCAAAAAGTAAGACAGATTTTGATAAGGAAGATTACATTTGGGATGTTTTATACTGTGCATAAAACATGCCTTGGAGGCATTTTCTCAACGATAAAACTGTGTTCCAAGCAAGAACAAAACGACACTATTTACTTCTGCATTTCCTTTCTCTGTTCTACTTTCAATTTACCACATTTTGCCATTTCTTCTTCTTCTCGGTCCGATATCTTCACTTTCTCCAATACATCAAATGTCTCAATCCGTTCTTCGCTTGCAGAAGCTGACGACTGCTGCTGAGATCTCTTTTCTGCGTTGAGACAACGCCCCGATGCAAATAATATTTATATCAGATGCAGCGATCAGATAGAAAACACTATAAAAGGTTGTTAAATTATATATAATATTATTTGCTAAAAAGTACTTTCAATACTGAATTTTTTTGTAAAGAAGCTTAAGGAATAATTTATTAAATTGTTAACTATACCCAGCGATAAGCATACAGCACACAGTGGGGGCTTTTAATGAAATCCTTTCTCCAGCTTAATTGTTTCTTCTTCTCTTGAAAATCAGAATTGAACGCATTTAATATTTTTAGATATCCCGTTATTATAATAGCCATGATGTGCAGAAAAGAGCTTTCCAGGGCGGGGCTCCAGCGCTGTTATCACCAGTTCATTGTGTCATAGCACTGCAGTGGCCTATTTCCTTTACATTTATTTAGTACTACATAGAACGTACATTGCATTGACATAAATAATGTTATGTTGCAGACTCCCTAATTTTCTCCTTCTTTCTCATGTGGATATTATTATTATTTTATGATGTGATATTCATCATAGTCCAGAGTCCCGTTTCTTGTGGTTTATGTAGTTGGCCTGAA